>VWZG01004547.1:434304-629447 GCA_013396735.1 Grallaria varia
CCCTCAGGGCCCCTTCATAGCCCCCATTTTGCTTAGTCTCCCCTCACAGCCCTCATCTCCCCTCAGACCCTTCACAGCCCTAATCTCCCTTCAGACCCCCCTCCCAGATCTCATCGCCCCTCAGACCCACCTCATCTCCCCTCACAGCCCTAATCTCCCCTCAGACCCACCTCAGGGCCCCTCACATCTCTGATTTCTCCTCATCTTCCCTCAGGAGCCCCCTCACGGCCCTTATTTCCCCTCAGATCCCTGTGTCAGCCCTCATCTACCCTCAGACCCAACTCATGGCCTCTTACAGCCCTCATTTCTCCCCATCTTCCCTCTGGAGCCCCCTCACAGCCCTTATTTCCCTTCAGAGCCCCTCACAGCCTTCATTTCTCCTCAGACCCCACTCACAGCCCTCATTTTTCCTCTCAGAGCCCCTTCACAGCCCACATTTTGCTTAGTCTCCCCTCACAATCCCCATCTCCCCTCAGAGCCACCTTACAGCCCTCATATCCCCTCAGACCACCCTCACTCCCCTCAGATCCCCCTCACAGCCTTGAGACCCCACTGACAGCCCTCATTTCCCCACAGCATTTTCTGAGCCCCCTTCACAGTTCTTATCTCCCCTCAGAATGGACTCGGAGCCCTCTCAGCCCTCATCTTCTCACAGCCCCATCACAACCTCTATGTGCTTCCATTTCCTCTCACAGCATCCATCTCCCCCCATTTTCCCCTCTCAGCCCCATCACAGCCTCCATCTCCCCTCATTTTCCCCTCATGGCCCTATCACAGCCTCCATGTTCTTCCATCTCCCCCCATTTTCCCCTCATGGCCCTATCACAGCCTCCATGTTCTTCCATCTCCCCCCATTTTCCCCTCACGGCCCCATTACAGCCTCCACGTTCTTCCATCTCCCCTCACAGCCTCCATGTTCTCCCATTTGCCCTTACAGGGCCCCCTTCTCCTCACAGCGCCACCAGAGCCTGGACCCTCTACCCCAGTGCAGGTACATAGATACGGAAAACACGGAGTTGGGAGATGGGGGTGGAAATAGGTCGAATTTGGAGATTTCCAGTTATTTGTACCATAAAGGGAGAAAACTTCTTGGGCTCAATGGGATCTACTAAAATAATTTATGCCTTTGCTTGTGGTTAACTGTGTGTCAGCAGCTATCAGTGTCAAAGACTGAGCAAAACTTTCTGAATGCACAGTATAAAACCTGTGTTCTAAGTCATATTTGCTGCATTTTAGTTTTGTCATCATAGAAACTGTATAAACAGCCAAGTCCATAAATCAGAGCAATTGTAAGAGGGGAAGATATTTAGTCTAATTACCTCATGCTTTTTGTGTGGATGGGGAGGAAATATTAGGCAGACTTTTTGTTTTTTCTTCTCTAGAAGTAATTAAATATGTTCCCTAAAAAGTTTCTGGCTAAACTGCCTATTAACCACATTTGTAAGTCCTATTTCACACATTATTAGGCTCAGAATTCCAGTGGCCTAAAAAAGAACAGCTGAAATTATTAAATTAAGGGATGGTATTAGGAGAGAACTGTGTAACTGGTCCAAAGTAACTCTCTGCTCAGATGTGTCCTGCAGGTTTTCATTCTTTACAGAGAAATAAAGAAGGCCAAAGGGCAGAAAAATATGACTGCAATGCTGGAGTCTTAGCTGGACTATAACTACACACGAACCCAGGTTTTTATTCTGTTTTCAATTACTTGAGCAATCTGTACAATATTCCAACCCACCAGAAAATTAATGCTGGTTTACCAGATATTCACTTAAAGGAGAGGACCCAAATCTCTTTGTGTTTCTATTGCTGCTTTACAGGGCGCTGATCTGTTAACTGGAATTTTATGGGTATAAAAGACTGGAAAATTAGCTCAAAATATGCATTTTCTGTTCCTGTTTTGTTGTGTCTGTTGAGATTTCCCAAGGAGTAGGTAAATTACATGGAGATTGTCAAATGTAGTAATTAAAAGGTTTAAAAATCGATTTCACCTGGCAAGTTGGTAGAGACAGTGTGTACTCCAGGTTTGTAGAGCCCAGGGCTAAAACTATGCTTAGTTTATTTGGTCTTAGCTTAGTGTTTATTTTAGTAGAGGGTATTATTTTTTGTGCTGTTACTGGGAGTGCTTGATGGCCTTTCCTTGGGAACACTGCTCAGAAAAATCCTTCTGTCTGAACTCTGCTCCTGAGGGAGGGTCCCTCCAATCTGCTTCTGACTTCAGCCCTAGTCCTTCAAATAATTTCAGCAAAGAAAGACAGATCCCAAACACTTTCATTAACACCATTATTGTTAACACGTTTTCCCTCTATTTTAAAAATTCCAGTAAGTGCTTGTTTGGGTTTGTTTTGTTTAAGTCAATGTGAAACATTTATTTACATGAAGAAATGCCTTTGTGTCTGGGAGACAGGTTTGGTTTGTACATATTACTGCTGTGCACAGAAATATTCACTGCTGATTAAAGGGGTTTGCAAAGCACTTGTACAAACAGATTTCTCCCCTTTGCCTTCTGGTTTGTCTTCCCAACTTGGGTTTTCCAGATGCAGAATGGTCTTCACTCAGAGAAAAGACCATCTGTGTTTTGTCGATGCTCAGAGGAATAAAACTTTGCAAATGAGAGCTGATTTCAGTCCTGCTCCTTTCCTGCCTTGATGCTGGAGTGGGTTTTGTGGCTGTGCCAGGCGAATTGGCAGAGGCTGCTGGGCCTTGCAAAATCATGCTGGGCTGTGGCTGGAGCAGCTCCCCGCTCCTTTTATCCTGTAGGAGTGTGTTTGTTTTGTGTATGAATGTCAGTCTGTCAGAGACACAGCATTTATCCTGCAGACAGTGACAATAAACATTGCATTGCTCTAAGTCCAAGATTCTGCTTTCCAGCCACTGCTGTTGCCATGCCTCAAAGCAAAGCTGGGGAATGGAGAGTAACAATGCACAAAAAAGAATTTTCTGAACACCTTTGCTAATGTCTCCATAGTGGGTGCTGTGAACCTACCTGAGATGTATTGCAGGGGTAGTTTTGATCACTTGATGTGGTGCAGGTCTCTAAATCTGAATATGATCCTTGTGGGTCCCTTCCAACTTGGAATATTCTGCGAATCATGTATACATATGTGTGTGTGTCTCCTTACTGGCCATGGAGCTCATAGCAACCAACAGAGGTTTCCCTCAAAATTTCACAACATCCGTTTGTTAGCAGGGGAGTGAATAATGGCTGAGTATGACACCTTAGTAATGGCATCTGGGAGATTCTGGTATTGGGCCAGCTCATGGCTCTGACGTGTGAAGTGCCAGAGCAAAAAAGACATTTTCTGTGGTTTTGCAGTGTCTAATTATTTGCTTTGTCAATGGAAGAGCTGCAGTTTCTGGGCTGTAAACCTGGCCTAATTCTCTGACCCCACTCATCCATGAGCAGGAACCTCTCCTCTGAAGGCTCAGAGGAGGCCCCTGCCTGGGCCTTACTGCTCCAGCAGGATGGCACATGGCAGATGGCAAAGACCCTCAGGAATTGATATGCTTTAAAATATATATATGTTATAATTTTAAAGAATGCTGATTCTTATTTGATGGTTTTTGCAATATATCTGTTGTTTGCATAAATAGATTTTTACCTGCTCCAAGACTTGCTATAAATTTATCCTGGCTAGGCTTAATAAGTTAATGTAAGACCAGAATAAAGAGGAAAGTCCAACCTTTAATCAAAGCATAAAGGAATCCTGTGGATGTGGAACTTTTTTTTTCGTCTGCAATGACTGTACAATATTTTTTTCCATTACTGGTTTTTGGCCATGGAAGTGAAAATATAGAGGCTGGAGACCCAAGGCCATAGAAATGAGGGAATATTAGTACATAACCCCATTTGTACTAAAATATTACTCTTGTCCAGAAGGTGTGGTAGCAGTGGTAGGAGAGGGATGATTTGCTATGAGCCCTCATGGCTTATTCCATGTGGACTAAGGGCTCAATGGATCCTCTCAGCCATCCTGAGCCTTCCAGCAGGAATTGAGGTTTTGTGTTTAACTCTTAACTCAGTGGATCAAGAAAGAGAAGCCAAAAAGTGGAACTGATGATTAATTTGCTGAGTGTGAACATTGTTACTCTGCAAATATGCAAGGTTTATCCCACTTCAGGATTGTGTGGTCTTTAAAAGACTAATGGCACATGCCTGCTTGCTCAGGAGGAGCTGGTATGTTTTAAAAAACCCTATATTTGAAGTTTGAAGAATTTTAAAGATTTTCTCCTTGGGGCCCACAGAAAAAAAGGTTTACATTTTCATGTGCATGCTCTCTCGTTCACTAAGTGCTTGTCATCATGCTTGACCTTTAAGTGAATATTCCTGAACGTATTACAGGGTTTCAAATGGGAGTCTGATGTTGTTGTAAGGCAAGAAATAACTAACTAGCAGGTTGTCCTGGAGTCAGTCATGCATGGCCGTTTTAGAGCTGATGATGCAGCCACAGGTTGTTAAACAATTTTAAGCAGGCCCATTTCTAGACCTTGTAAAACTAATGTTTAATGAAGCGAAACGCAGATCAATGGGAAATTTTGTGCAGTGGCTCAGCTGTATTGATTGCAAGGTTCAAAGAGTTTCAGTGTGGACCTATAAACATCTATGTTTGAGTTGTAATGGTGCTTGGCAAATGCTAACAAGGCTGAAAATAATACCTGCTTTCAAATCATGTGCTACTTTTCAGTCAGTAGGGAGTGGCTGGTCACAGGGAAGGTGCTCCTGGGTCAGTTTGACTGTGCTGCAACGGAAAGGATTTCTGTGCTGGTGCAGGGGCAAAGGCATCTCTGCAGCACGTGTGGCTGCTGAGAATCAGGTGCCAGAACACTCACTTGGGCCCTGCATTGCTCCCCAATGTGCTTTTGGCTGTTCCACATGGATATGCGCTTGTAAAAGTGCTAAACTTGGTCTGAGTGTGACAGCGCGTGAGCAGTTCTTCCTACAGGATGTGCCCTGAGCTCTTGCACATCACACAGATCCACAGGGTGAGGACCTGCTGGAGGCTATGTCTGCTGCTGTGGCTGTTTGGTAGAGCAGATGGGAGTGTAATTTAGCTGTACTTGGCTCTGGCACGCTAAAAGCTGGATCCTGGCTCCAGCGTGGTCCCCTGCCAAGAGGGCTGTAAATTGTAACCACTCAAGGATGCCCATGGCTCTTCCTCTGCTCCACGGATCTATCCTGTACTCTGCAGTCTCAGCCCAGTCATGCCCCCTCCCACCCAGCAGCGGGCTGGGAATGGAAAATTGTATGATTGGGCAGTGCTGCAAAAATAAAATCAATACAGATCAACTGAAGGGTTTTAATCTTGCCTTGTAATAACTCCTTATCTATCCATCCCCCATATTCATTACAAATGTGGTGTCATTGAGCACTGCTCGCTTACAAATCACAATGTCCTGATGCAGTGTAATGGGTATAAATACGTACACACACTACAGAAATGCACCTCTTGCTGTGAGAACGGAGGGGGGTGTGTGCATGGAGACAAACCCAGGCAGTTTTTATGGCAAGTGTAGCAGGTATTTCCTTAGGGAAATAAGAGTCTGGGTGCTGTGTTGGACCTTGGCAGTTCCTGCTCCTGGTACCTGGTTCGGTGACAGTCACACACTCAACACCTGGGCAGGAAGGGTTCCTCTTCTGTAAAACAGCAGCTCCCTCTCCTGCATATATTTTGACAACAGCAATTAGAAACATAGCAGCACACCAGGGAACTGCTAAATATAGCATGGCCTGGAGGGATAAGCTTATGTTTCTCAGAATTTTTTGTGTTGTGATTCCCCATCCCTACCCACCTTATGGATGATGCAGGAGAATTTAAAGGTCAGGCGAGCGAACTAGATCAGGAGGAAGAGGAATCCCTACCTCTGCCACTGTGGCATAAAGAGTAGAATAAGGACTCAAAATGAGTCTTCACTAGTCTCTGGTAGGTAAAGCTCCTGTCAGTTCTGGGATGAGGAGGAGGATGAAGCCCAGAGCAGAAGGGTTGCTGGGGTCCCACCCTCCTCTGGCTGGGCCCACAGTGCTGTGAGATATTGCAGCTCCTGTACAAGAAATCCTGCCTTTAGGAAATTCTTTCCCTTTAGGAAGCACACAGGGAGGGAGAACTTTAATTCCTGAATGTCTTAATTCAGGATGTGTTGTCACTGCTGCGGTTACTCAAATTTTGCTTGTGCATAATACATTATTTATTTTAGGGAGGCTGAATGAAAGAGCTCCCTTGCTCTCTGTGGTGCGCAGGAGTCTAGGGATGGGTTGGTGCTTAGTTCAACAGCTTATGCTTCTAAAGACTTGACATCTTGTTTGTATTACCTGAATAGATATATGCTATTTCTGGGAGCTGTTGCTGGTGTTGGGCTTTTATGACAGTCTTTATATACACAGTTTCGTTTTTAGCATGGGAAAGGTCACAGCATTTTGTCAACTCAGAATACCTGACACTGACAAGAGGAAGCAAATTTCATTAAACAAAAAAGAGGTCAGCACTGTATGGGTTGATTATTTATAAATAGTACCTCCAGTCGATACCTGATGGTTTATTGGACTTAATGAAACTCCTGGTAGCCAAATGTGTATTTTAAGGCGGCGTTTGACCTTGGGCATCTCTCCTTCTGGGGGAGGCTCTCTGCTGCATCAGTGGTTCAAAATCAATAACCTCCAGCACTGTCCTGTGGAGATCTCGTTTTTAAGGCTGATATTGTAAAATGTGACAATATTCTGCTGATGAATGACTTGAGATTGATGTCCCTGAGGGGAAGGGTGGGCAGGGTTATGGGTTGACTCTAAAAATGCACTGAAAATGAATGAGCAAAAAAACTACTGGAGATGTCATTTTATCCATTTAGCTCTTGAATCTGCTGTCCTTGTGTCAACCTTTACCAACACCATCCCTCGGTGCCTGGTGAAACCTGTTTGTTGTGTTTCTCACAAATTTAATGAGATTTAAGGCTGTGAAATTCATGCTCTGTTTTTCTCTTGCTTTTAATCACGGTAGCAGGGTGATATCCCTATGTGCAGAAATTATTCTTGTCTTGTATACAAAATCAAGATTGTAACCCAAAAATCACTAGCTAAGCCTCATTTTAAGGGCTGGCTGTACGTTTTGTGCTTTGCCTATAGGTAGATCAAGGGTGAACAGTATAAACTTAATGTAAAATAGTTTGGCAAATCTACTTATGCCAAACATAACTTGCGTTGTAAAACGTGTAGCCTTTCATGTGGATAGTACTGTTACTTCCTGGTAAACATTTCTATCATGGCTCCAAATCTGTCTGTGTAAATGCTCCTCTGTCTTTCCCTTGACACAGACTGACAGTAAGAGAAGCAATAAATGCAAGTGTACAAATAGATATGTAATTGCAAATTTCCAAAATAACTTTTTTTAATAACATCTTTTAAATGCGTTATGTACTAAAGGGCTCAGCAGGGACTCTTCATAATATACAGTGTGATTAATTCAAATGAGAAAAAAGTCATGCAGACAGGCTTTGCAGCTAATGAGCAGGATGCATAAAATATGCTCTGCCTCACTAAGGTATTATTGTCATCTGACATTTTTGGAAACTCCCATGGAATTTAGTTTGCATGAACTTCTGGTAGTGCTCATGGAGTCAGTGAGTTATTGCCTCTTTGTCTTGAGACTTGAACTAATCCTCCGTGCAGGTTTTTGGAGGCTTCTTTTTGAGCAATTCTGAGTTGGGCACATTATTAAGAGAATTGCAGGTAGGAAAGGTTGTCCCAGCAGCATAGGTAGTAGAGAGACATTACTGTGGGTTAAGACCTGTAAGTCCTGTTTTTTTGCACTAATAAATCTTAGAAGTTCGTTGCCTGTTTTAAATCTTGGGCCTTGACAAAGGGTGCTGCTTGCCTAATCAGAAAGAACCTCATTGGAACCCTTCTAGATGGTGAGTGATAGGGGCTTTCTGATGATCAGCAGCTACTTTTTGGTAGAGGCAGCGGGTGTATCCAAAAAGAGATATCCCAGAACATTGCCTGTTTGTAGAATGCTGGATGCTTTGGTCTCTCAAAACAAAATCTTCATGAATGAAGAGAACTCAAGCTTCCTTAGCATGTGCTTTAAGTAATCTCTGACTTAAAAAGAGCACATTTTTGGTAAATATGGTTCCAGCCCCACCTGAGTATTTCCCAGGGCTTAGGTGTGTAATCAGAACCAGTGTCCTGTCATCTGTATCAGGCATTTGATATTAATGAGTGTATTCTGCATTAAAATACCAGACTTCAAGCTTTGCTTAGCATATGTGAAAACCCAACTCCCTCCCCAGCCCGAAGAATAAATGTTGCTGGGAAAATATCTTGACAGGAAGTGCCCTCAGTAAAGCCTGGTATGTGGTTTTCTTCAGTGAGCTTTGATGTGTGTCTGTCCTGGACCATGTGCAGAGCACCTCCCTGTATTCTCTCCCTGAAACTTCACTGAACTCATTTAGCAGGGAGCCCTTCATTTCCCATGCTTAATCAACAAACCTTTTTCACTCTTTACCTTTTAAATTCATCCTTTTACAGAAAAGATTTGCTCCCCTAAAAGAAAACAGGCAGAAGAAAACAGAAGAGGAGTTGCTAAAAAGATAAATGACAGACTCTGCCTTAAACCCTGCACTTGCAATTTATTTGAAGAAAATGTTCAGGGAGTGCAAAGACAGGACATCTGTTTCATGTTATTCCCAAAGCAACCTGCTTATTCAGCTACAGACATCCCCACCTGCTCCTCTAATGAGCTTGGATATCACAATATTCCCTGTTCCCTCCTTTGAACCTGAGCAGAGCTGTCTGAAGCAGGGGAGCACTTCCTAAAATTTAGTGTAGAGTGAACCCTCTGCATTTGTACTGTTGGAGTCTCTGACTCCCACACTACTGGAGTTGTGACAGCTAAATTAGGCTTTACAGTACGTAATCTTAATGTAGGTGGTTGTATGTGCAACTAGAGCAGTTTTGGGGCTGGTGAGGAGTTGAGCTCTGGCCTAGAAGGGGGAGTTTTTCAGTGTGATCCTTTTCTAACACCTTGGTGGTGTTTGACATTTACAATTGACTGCTTACTCAAACTAAGGGGTAGCAGAAGGAAACTGATTTTTTTTTTCTTCCCTGTGCTTTAATTTTACAAAGTAAATATCACAAAGAACTGCTTTGCAGGTGCTTTTTAGCACAGTGAGCATAATGCTTGGGGAATGCAGCTGAAATCCTTGGCCAAGGCTGCAGAGTCACTGTTTCGAAATTCATGACTTTGGTGGAAACTCTGGACTGAGTACTCACAGCCTGCAGAGGTGCCCTCAGCAGGGGGGAGAAGTGCTCCAAAATGGTGCAGTCATCTGCTCAGGAAATCTGGTTTGTGCTGTGCAGTGGGAGGAAGGGAACACCCTTGGAACTTTGCAGAAGTGACAGATCCTGGTCCAAGCCCTGGGTTCTGAAGGTATCCATGGTATTGTGGCATCTTTGTTTCTTTGGAGCCTGGGGATGGAAAATTGTTTTCACTTGTACCTGAACACTCTGACCTGACTTCTCTTGACCTGTACAGAGCACAGCAAATGGGACAGCAGGCAAGACAAAGAATATTTTTTGCAGACTCCCAGGCAAAGATTCCTTCTTGGGCAGAAACACTCCAGAGAGCCTTTCTCTGTGTCCTTCCTCACACCAGGCTATTTTTCTGCTCTCTGTACAGCCAATGGCAGATGCAGATCTCATTCAAGAAGGACTTTTGGTGTTTTTCCTATGCTAAACTCTGCCATTAATTCACCATTTACTTTGCGGGATACCTTTTGCCTTATGCCAGCCCCTGTTTTCTGGGCTAGTCTTGGCAGAAGAGGATGTGTGTCTGATGGGTTCCCAGGAAGGCTCAGTGTAGGGTCCTTGAATGTGGGCAACAACTAAGGAAAAGGAGTGAAAAACTGCATTGTGTTGGCACTTCCCAGTAAATATTCTCAGTTAATTGGAAACACATGATAAACTTAGTGTAGCAAGCCTTCCAACTGCCTTTCCAGTAAAAAATGATGTGTTCTGCTCTGAGGCCATAGTATACAGGGTCTGCAACACATGGCTGGTTTCAGGCACGGGGGAGGCCACACACTGGAGCTGGTGCAGGCACTGTGCTGTTGTGTGTACAGTTTGGGTAGTGTAAAGGTGAGGTATGTAGGACTGGGAGACAGGATAGATGGAGATGTATCCAATGGCCCTGATGGGGTTGTCTTCACAGACCAAAAAGAGGGTCTCTGGAATAGTGAAAATGACTTCTCAGTGTCATCTAAAACATTATTATCTGTGAAGGAGACAGATTTAATCTCCTGATGAAATAATCTGCCTAGCTTTGCCATCCTGAGCAGACAGTCTTATTCTTTGTTTAGTATTTAATTTTCTTTGCCGCTAACTTTTCAGAGGATCAGGGTAAATATCAGCAGTGCTTTTTGGTGCCAACAGAATCCTGGATATGAGACTGGGATGTGCTGTGGTGGTGGTGGCAGCAAACAATCCTGAGTGATGACTGGAGGCACTGGAGCTGTTTAGCAGCTTTGCTTGTGCCTCTGCCCCCTCTGCCAGGAGCACTGTGTCACAGTAGTCCCCCCTGCCACGTGCCAAAAGCAAGTGGCAGCGAGACCATGAGGCAGAGGATTGTCTCTGATGTGAAATCTGACAGCTCTGGCAGAGCACAGGTAATTATCCAAAAGCTTCTACATTGGTGCTGGGTTGAAGGAGTCTAGGATTCTCTGTAACAGGAAACTTTGTCTGCATATTGGATATGGCCAGATGAAATTCAGCAGCAGTGGCATTGTGGAGGATGTGTGAAAATAGGATCCACAGAAAGCAACCAAATATGACAGATGACGAAAGGGCATCTGCAAGTAAGTGTTTCAGTGTGGTCCACTGTGAGAATCCTCTTTATTGTAATGGGAAAAGGCAGATCCTCTCTGCTGCTGTCTCCCAGGAGCAGCAGATCTGGAGAAGAGCTGTGACTTTCCCAGTTGGAGTAAGGAGGAGCAAATTGTCACTTTCTGCAAAAAAAATTGGCAGTGGTTTGTTTGCAGCATTTCCATTTGTAAAAAAACATGTCATGGCAATTAGTTTTATTGGGTTTGGCCAAATGCCAGGTGATAAGCTGGGTAACACATAGTATTGGCATGGTCCAGCCATACTCCATTTCCAATAGCTTTTGGTGTCTTTAGTGGCTTGTATTGCACAGCTATTGCATATACTGAGTGACTGGAGATAGCACAGTACATAGCTGAGTGTCTTTTGCAATGCCCAGTATTAAAAGTTACTGTATTTAAATTGCTGTATCTGTTGAATGAAGTATAACAGATTTTTCCTGTAACTGGCAGTTAGGCTTCTTGGGGCAGAAAAATGAGAACATGGAATTACAGCAGGTTGTTGACTCAGTTTAGCACCAACTATATATAATTATACTTAAGAAATGACAATAAAACCAAGGCATGGTAGAAAAAAATTTGAATCCTTTCTGGAAGAATGCCTTTGCTATTTGTAGCCAATTTCCCATGCTTAGTAACTTAGTTATACATTGATTTCTGTAAACTGTAGCTCGCAGGATGGCACTTAGCTGATTAAATGGAGTAAAGAGGGGTAGTGGCCAAAGAGTTATTGGAGCACAGAGGGCAGTCAGGCCTCTGTTCTCACTCTGGCAGGGACCTGAGAACTCTTTCCTGGGACCAGGGAAATGGGAGGGTGTTATAATCTGCACAGCATCAAAACTCACCTCTTTCTGTGCAGAAAAGGCCGAAGCATGAACACTTGTCTTGAACTTAGGGATGGTCCTACAGTGTGGGACTGAGACATGCTCTAAGGGGAGATCCTTAGGGAGCTCTTAGCTCTGCTGTGTGTACTGCACCTCTTCCAGCAATGGGCAGACATTTTCCAGACCTACCTGTTATTGTAGTTTTTCCTCCAGTGACAAAAAAATGTTATATATACACAGCAGATGCTGAGACCCATTGGAACACTGATTAATAATAACTATTAATTACAGAGTTGGCTATTAATGATTTTTTTTCCTTCCTACTGAATGGCAGAACAGTTATTCATTCCAAATTTAGAAATAATAAAAAGCAGACATCTTTTAAAAGGTTCAGTTACCGCTGAGGTGGTAATTTAACAGCGGCTTAGGTTTTAGTTCCCTTGTGCTGCTCTCTAACTGTACCTGCTCATCTGACAGTAATAGTGTGATGTGGCTGCAGGATCTCAGGAGATAATCGCTGCAGGTTCACAGCACGGGTAACAGGTCAGTGCCCTGCACCTTGCAGCCAAAATCCATCACACACAAACCAAGTGTGGGATATGCAAAATATCAGCTTGTGCCTGTTTAACCACAGGACATGCTGTAAAGTAACTTTATATCCCCACTTAAGTTCTGTCCCATTTAAAACAATTGATATCATTACCTTATCTCTACCAATCAATATATTTGTCTCCATGTAAGTATTTCTTTAGGGACCAGGCAGGTCTTGATACCTCAGCAGACTGTTTGCAGGTATTGCTTTTGTGTAAGCACTCTGATAACTGACTGTAAGGGGCTGATTTTATTCCTGTAATATCCATGTTAATAACAACAACTTTTGAGAAACCCATTAAAAGTCTGCGATAGTAATTTAAAAGAAAGGTCAGATACACCATTCCCTATTCCGTTATGATCCAGTTAGTAACTTTTGATGGACACATTAAGTGATGCTGCCATCCCTGGGTATATTGGAATCAAAATTAGGCTCCTATTTCATTCAGAGTGTAAGTAACACCTGCAATGAAATGGTCTTTTAGCTGAAACAGGTGTTTCCAACAGAGGGAAGGTTTGGTGTTTAAGCTGCATTCAGCCTATACCGTGGGCGTCTGCCAATAGACAGCAACCCATAATCTATATATAAATTAAACAAAACCCCCTTCCTGACAAGAATATTATTAAAGCTGCAAAGTCAGACGCTTGCAGGTGAAGAAATGCCAGCATCAAAGTTTCCTAGGTGACCTCAGTTTGTCCTCTCCTTCCATCGTGCACATGCATAATGATGCAGCTTATAATTACAGAGCCAGAAGTTACTCCTTTTTTAATTTCAGCACTCCTTTTTTAATTTCAGCACCTGAAATGCCCTTGCTCTTGGGGCTGTGCAGTGCTGAGGCCTTGGGTCTGGACTGTTATTACCTAAACTAAAAAGGTGTTTTGTAGAACCATACTAGATTTCTGCCCTGGAGAAAAATGTGTTGGGGTGTTGTCCTGTGGATTCTGCGGTAACTTAAATACTCCATTAAAGTCAGACTTGCTGCATTGTGGATGTGAGAATGGGGATCCACACCTGTACAGGTGCCTTCAGAAATGAGCTGTGGGATTTGAATATAACACTGCAAGTGAAAATAAACTGGAAATCTTTCAGGAGTTGCTCCGGATGTTATGTGTGTCTGGTGTGCCCTGGTGGGATTTTAGGATCATTTGAAAATAACACTTGTGAGGTATAATACTTTAAAAAGTAATACTTTATGAGGTGATATGTTTCTTGGGGAATTTGGAGCACTGTCCTGGCAAGAACAAACAGCACAAGTTTCCTTGGTCATCTGCATTTTAAACTTCTTTCTACATCCTTCTGGTCCTGGGTAGTATGAAAGTTTTTTGCTGTGTATTAAGTTTTGAATTTATTCATTGTAGGGACAACAAAAGGGGAGAAGCACCCAGTTTTATTCAACATGATTTTTTGATAGAGATGATAGATTTAAGTTTAAATTTCTGGAACAAATGTGTACATTCACACATGAAAAGTTCAGTTGTTTTCTTTTTAAATAGAAGGTTTTGTTTAATACTTGAGTTTACTCTTGCTTCAGAAGGCAAAGGAAATCCTGGTATAGAGTCTAGGACAGGGAGTCATAACAGAAGTTAAACTGAAGTTAGACATGAAAGATTTTTGGGGGGTTTTTTTGTTTGTTTTTTTTTTTTAATCTTTTGTCTTGGGAGGCTAGGAGAGTGCACCTCTCCAGTGAAGGCATCATGAAAAGGGAAATTCACCCTTGTTACAAAAGGTTTTATTCCTCTGAGACAGAAAGGGAAGTTTGAGCAGAAATATTTTTAAGAGTGTCAGTCTGTCTTTCTCTGATCAGAGAGTGCAAACCCACCACTTCTAATTTGATTTGGGGGTTACCCTGCACTTCTAAGCATCTGGCAACAGTTGGCCCAAATGTCAGCACAGGTGCCATCAAACCCCTTAAAAACACAGGGAAGAACAGGATTGTATCCAAGTTTTATTTGTTGAATAGTCCATGTGAAAGTACAATGAATTTAGCATGTTTGGATCCTGGCATGAGAAATCCTCAGGTTGGGTTATGCTGGATCTTACCAGAGGGTTTGCAGATCAAAGTCAGAGACTTGGGGTCTGTTCTCCATGGATGTTTTCCTCAGCTTTTGTGGCTCTGTGTGAATTATCCTTCTGACAGGTTCCTGTAAAGGAAATATCATTCCCAGAGGCAGGATCAACCTGCTAAAGGTTGTTCAAAGGAAAAATACCGCTGGTTTTATTTACAGAGACAAAACTTAGCCCATGAGGTCTGTAGCATTAGCTTGTTTTTATTCCTATGGTACCAGCTGGGAGCAGGGGGGTGCAGGTGGAATGGAAATGGACTTGGATTAGTGTTTAGGGAGAGCTGGGTGTTCACTGTGTGTTCGCTTTTATCCTCTTGGTTGGGTTTGCTCACAGAGGCCTGAAAGTCTCTGTTTCAGACAGTAACCTAAAATTGTGTAAATCTGAAAAGTCAGGTGGAGCTTTGCTTCTCCAAACTCAAATGTTGTTAAAATCAGCAGAAAGGTACTGCAAATGTGGGATGAGTGAAAGGCACGTCAGACTCATGGTGTAAAGCCTGGGTTTGAGCCAGATGTCTCAAAGGCAATATGCAAGTCACACTTGCAGCTGAGGAACATCCTTATACCCTTGTAGGGAAGTTTCTCACCTTCCCAGGCTCATAAAGTTGTGAGGTTTTTTTCCTGGCCTGAACCAATGACTGAAACTCAAGTGCTTGCAGAGGACCAGCTTGCTGTCATCAACTTGGCATTCTGGTTTGCCATTTGCAATTAAATCTAAATGTGTACATGTGCATTCCCCCAGAAGACAAGAACCAGCAGTGAGCTTCCCGGTGACAGGAATCCAACTTCCCACTGTGTTTGACCTTTTGAGCAGGGAAGGTTATGTGATGCACCAATCTGCAGGGACCTGCCTCTTAATTGTGCACTATAATCAGCCTCTTGTTTGCAACCTTCTGCAGTGACTGGGTTTTGTCCTCCAGCTGAGGGCATGGTGGGAGGTGACTGCAGGGAAGAGGCATGAAGGAAGATCAGGTACTGCCAAAATCCTCTGTCTCGATGCTGGGAGGCTTGTTGGAGTTGTGTGAGTGGGACCTCAGCATATATTTTATAGTGTATTGATTTGTAAATGAAGCATAAAATCCTGCATAAACCCTTGGGCAGTTTCCATTACCTAAGGCCAAACTGGACCCAAAGGGCTGGGTTCTAAAAAGCATTAATTTCCCTATAAAGATGTGCATGACCTCAGATTACTTTGAAGTCAGGAGGAATAGGTTCCACTCAGGGTGTCACAGGAGTTTGCAGGCTCATGATAAGGAACCTGTGATATGCACCATGAAAAACTTCTTCAGGGATTAAACTAGGGGAAACAGAGAAGCCTTCATTGCATCATTCAAGTGGAAGGAGCTGCAAAGTTATCCTGCTTTCCCAAAAAAGGAAGAGAGAAGGACCTGTACTTCAGCTTTGGTTTTGCTTTGCATTAGTAAAAATCTGTGTGGAAACGAGTGCACTCAGAGTTGTGAGAAAAGCTTTCAGCCAAGCAGCAGTAAAAGTGGGCTGGGGATGGGCCAAGAGAGATATGATTGTTCTTGTTCAAGATGTCCATGGTCCAGGTGCTCCTCTGCATGGAGAGCTAAAAATCCAAGGGCAGAAACGGCAGAATAACCCCAGCATTGAACCAAAGTGCCATGTGCCCAGGAATTAGTTGAATAACTCGCACTGCAACCATGAAATCATGTTTTGGAAAAGCTGAACTGGATAAGCTTAGAACTAGCATTGCTTCAACCTCCTGGATTAGGGGAGCCTACAGTGTAGGATGGCTTTTTGAGTCCTTCCTGGAATATCTAGCTTCAGAATCCTTTCTGAAGCATTATCCTTTCTCATCTAAAACAATCATCCCCTGCTTGGATGGAATCTCAAGATATAATTTGTGTAAATGTAATTGCTGCAACCCTGTCTGGATTGAAACATACACTGTTGTATCTTAGGACAGAAAGAAATGGTTGTGTTTTTTTCTTCAAGGCAAAATTTCTTACATTCTTGACAGATTTTGGAAAAAAAAAGTGTTGTATGTGGAGTGAAAATCTTTGATGGGGAAGTGAAAGAGTGAAATAAAAATGAATTGTAGCTTAGTTGCTTTGCTTTTTGAAGGTGAGGTCATAAATTTCTAAAGTGGTCATCCAGCTGCTAAAAGGCATAACTTTTACAATTTATTATAGCACATTTTCTCCTTTATGTCCAATAAAACACTATGGATGTTCTTGATCATACACCCCTGTTATAGCATGTGATATATGCCTGAAATGTATTCCCTCATGCCAGGGTACCGCAGGGCTGTGTTTGCCTTAGCCTGTTTTACTCGGCTGTGTAATGAGCAGAGGTTGGAATGAGCCTTAAAAACTTCATGGGTAGTGAGGCCAAGCCAGCAAAATGGTAAAAAGATCATGTAATCCTGGTTTTCCTGCATGGACTGAGTCTAAACCGGACCTGGATTCCTGTGGGCTGTTCTTGAAAGGAGGTCTATGCTGCAAAAGAAAGTTTTGTACATTTTTTCCTCTACTGTGGGGAAAACTGCATCTTGATATTGTAGAGAGAGTGAACCTTCAAAACAAAAAGACAAATACAAAGAAATGTAAATAGAGCAGAGTTGTGTGGGATTCTCTGTCTGGGTGGGAAGAAGAGGGGAGGCTGACAAACCAGTGTAAGGATTAATTGCCCTTTCTGACACTCCAAAACTGGGGTTTAAAACCAGGGACAATATTTCTCCTATGTATTGATGCTCAATTTCTTTACATTTAAACATATATGTCAAATATGTACATTATATTTGTACTTAACATGTATATTTATTATTCACACATTCTTGTTTATGCTCAATATAAAAATAGTGAATACATAATATAGCAAATAATGTAAGTATATAATATATTCTTTTCTTACAGTAAAATATTGACTATTTTTGGTTCACTACACTTCAGCTTATTAACATGAGTTTTATTTAAGCCTAGTGAAAATGTTGTCCCCTGTAACAGTTCAGTAGAGAAGTGGAACTGAATCCAAGAGTAAACACATTTAATTTCCTTAGTAAAAAGGAAAAAAGAAATACATTATGCTTTCTAGTGGTGAACATTCAGGAAAACATCTTCTGAGAAGATCTGATGTCGGGTTGAAAAATGGGCAATTATATTGTTCCTAAATACCAGTCAAGAGATCCTGTGTATATGGGATTAACTGGACATGAGACTGAATTATAATCCCATGCTTCAAATAAAATGTATAGGTATTTTCATCAGTATGGAGTATTCCTAGAGTTTATATGGGATAAGGTAACTGTATGACAGGGAAAAAAGGGTATTTCCTGAATTGTGAGTACTTTTGCTGGTGTAAATTTAAATAGCTCTGCCAAGAGAGTACAGTAGATGACCGACATCTAAAGACCTTTCAGTGTAATAGGAATTTTTCCATTGCTTTTTCTGGCATTTGATTTAGGGTCGTTTTCCTTGGAATTTGTCTGGGAAGCCTCACTAAGGCCATACAAAACCTGGGCTTAGTCAACTGTTTATTTCCATTGCTGCTTAAGAAAACCAATGTTCTGTGGAGTATAACATGGTTCTGGAGCAATTTTAGTTGGGTTGAATTGTATTTTCACTCATCCCGGCCTATGGATTTTTGCCACAGGACTTATTTATTCCTCAAGAGTTTATTAATCAAGAGTTGGATGGTTCTTTTCCTGTCAGACTGGCTGGGAACACACCTGCTCCTGCGTGGCTCGGGTTAGCAGGGAATTCAGACACCCTTCCCAAGTACCTCTCACTCTTACTTACTAAAACACCTACACCTTGGCTTAAATGGCATGTTTATGTAGGGTGAATATGTATGGGAGCATATTTGGGAGGCACTGAGGAAAGCCTTGGGTATGTTCATTTTTGTTCTCGCTGCAGTCTTTGCAGGGATGTAACACCCAGACAAATGATGTGGGGTCGCTTTTGAAAATCTGTGTTCCCACTTTTCTACAAATCCTTTTTTTGTATTAGGTCAGAACACAAATGCTGGAGGAAAAGTGATTTATTGGTAAAGTAGTGATTTTGCTGAGAAAAGTTCAACAAAAAAATGACAAAGCATCTCTCCCATCTGTCTCCCGAGCAGTATGAGCTCTGTCTTGAGATATTGTTCATTGTTTTCATGCTTGGAGACAATAAAGAGTCTGTGACTCCTTCTCCTAAGAGGAGTAATAGATTTTCTTCTCTTAGACTGGGCATGGTATTTGAAATGCTGTTGGGGTGCTTGCCTTCACTTATCTTCTGTTTCTTATCTCTTGAGCCTGCCAGTAAGTCACTGGAAGGGTTATTTTGTGTTGTGAAGGGATTTTTTCATTCCTTTCCATGTTCTATGATGTCTTTATCATTTACATTCAGGGGAATAACAAGGTTCTCTAAGAGCACAAGGCCACATTGCTTGGGAATCTCAGCTCTGCACACATTTGTCACACTTTGATTTGTAGGTAGTGAGTTTTAAATCTATTTTAAGCTATTTCTTTTGCAGTAGTGGAGAATAGCCCTCACCATGAAATCCAACTCCTGTGCTAGGTTTTGTAGAAACATAAGCCAAGAATAAATATATTTTACTGCTGATGGGAAAGGCTCTCTCCAAGTTATCCATGATGTGCTCTGACCAGCTGCTGGAGGCAGCCTGGGTGTGAGTGTAGATGTACTGACACCCTGCCTAAATTATCATGTCCTCACTATTTCTGTGGCCTGAGAGTTTCTGGGGGAATTGCCTGTGATCTAAAATTTGTTTTGGCCAGTGATATTGGTGGAGGGTTTGATGGTGTCTTGCTGAGAAAGGATCCATGATCCTTCCCAACACAACTGCATTAGCTTGGTTAAAAAAAAGAAAAAAAGAGTTCTCCCTTCTTGAGCAAGTTTCAGACCTGGCATTTCCAAAACCACAGTAAAGAGTTGTCCAGATAGACAGGAGAAGGTTTGGGATAAAACCTGGCTCACAGCCTGTACTAACTGCACAGTGAGGACATACCCAAAATGTCCCTCTCTGGCTCTTCTGACACTCTGCTCTGCACTCCCCTTGCAAAAATCCACATTGTCCTTCCTTGTCTTTGCTTCCCAACTCTTTATTGCTTTGGTAATACTGACAGGATCTCCTGCTCAAGCTGCAAGACAGGCAGCTTGTAAGAACAGTGGCACAAAACCAGCATGAGGGATTTACTGGTTTGACTAGAGATTTGTCTCCAGGAAATCTTCTCCTGAGCTGCAGGGTGAGTGCAGGGAAGCATTGCTGCCTAGTGAAAGCATGGAGCTAAAAATCCCAACAAGCCCAGCGCCCCCACAGCAGAGGGGTAAAAGATCAGCCAAATCCCTCCAATACCTATTTCAGTTAAGGCAGCAGGTTTGGGGTGATCACTGTGGATATTGCATTGGGAAGGGAAGGGATTGCAGTAGGTGCTTTGGGAAAGGGCTCAGTAGCATCTGCCATGGCCTTTCCAAACCACTGTGCTCCAGAGCTGTTCCTGAGCTTATTAGAAGTGAGCCCTATTAATTCCAAGAGGCTGCTCTGTGGCCACTCGGGAGATAAAGGAAGATTAAATAGAAGAGCAGAAGTACTTGAAGATGAATCCCTAATACCCTGATGAAAGGAGGCTGGATTAAGGGAGAGTTGCACCTCTCTTAGCTCCATTTCAGCATAGGGAGAGCTGATCTCACCCTCAGCTTCCTCCAGCTGCCACTGGAAATCAGCTGGCTCCTGGCTGTGGGACAGTTCAAGCCATTCTGGCATTAAGCTAAAATCTTTTCTGAAGGTCTGCACTTTAAAAAAAATTAAGAGTTGTGTAAGGGTCTGAGAGGAATTATTGATTGAGACTCTCAGAATCTGATGAAAAGGATTGTTTAAAAGTTGGTATGAGTGCGTTTTTTCTAGAGGAAGATGTCTCTCACAGAGCACTAAAAAATAGTGATAAAGTGTGAACAGGCCTGATTCTTCTACTGCATCTTGAAAAACAAAGACAGACCTTGCTGAAATCCAGAGGCTCTCACAGCTGGCAGGAAGGGTGTGACCCTGGGTGGGGGGGATTCCCTCTTTCCCTGGGCTAGACTCCTGACTTGGCTTCAGGCTTCTCCATAGGGCTTACAGCTCTAGAAGGCACCCTGTGAGGATGGCTGTAGTGGTGAGGGATTTTATAAGAACACCAAGAGGATATTTGGTTTTTCCTTTTTTTTCTCTTGGGAAGTCCTCAAAGGAACAAGAAAATAAATGTCCAGGCTACTCTTGCCTCATGCTACAGCTGCCCCAGTGTGTATATGCTGATGCTGGGTGCCTTGGCTATCCTGGGAGGCAGAGCATAATCAATGTGTGAGGGAAGTGCACAGAAATTGCTCTTTTAAGAGTTTCCCATAAGTAACACTAAATACTGAACAAAGAAGTGGCCTCTTCTCTTCCCCCTTTTCAAGGATAGTTGCTATTTGTTGGGCAAGATCAGGATCAGATCCCATCTGTCTTGCACTACCGCAGCTCATGAGTGCTCAGGTCTTAGATCTAAGGCTTTACTGGCAGGTCTGATGGTGCTCTTGCCTGCCATACTTGCAGCCCACCTGTTAAAAGTTCATCTGGGAAGGGATTTAAAAAAATGTTTTGATGTGGCCCTTTGCAGCAAAATGATTTTATGTTGCTCCTGGGAAGCCAATTTCTTTGACAAAGCTTTTGGCAGGGCAGAGGAGCTGCAGCGTTTGAAGGACTAACCTTGATGTATTTATTCCTCGTGTATTTGTTGGAACTCCACCATTTCAGGGCAAGCAGCATTTTGGTGGTGTTTGGGGGTGGTTTTTTTGGTTTTTTGGTTGGGTTTTTTTTTTTTTCTTTTTTCTTCTCCTTAAGTTGGATTTTGTGTCGTGCTCTGAGGTTACAGAAACCCCCCAAAATCTCCCTGCAGGTGTCACTGTGAGTCCCCAGGGAAGTTTGTCTGAGGTTGCAGCAGTGGGCACGGCCCCGGGCTGGGGGATGGACTCTGTGCCGCACCAGGAGTTGTCTTTGATGCCTTTCTCACCGGGGTTGTTATTGTGGCAACTGTTGCTGTCAGGGGGAAATGTAGAGCAGTGAGATGGAGACACTGATCTGATTACAGTGACAGACTAGGAAAATAAACCTCAAAGAGTAGGGTTTTGACAATTGACTTTTTTTAGTGCATTCTCAAAGCTTGGGATATTATGTTTTATTTTGTCACTCTTCAAAGCAAAGGGTTATGTGCATTAGAGACATAGATGTGCATTAATAAAGCAATGAATAATTCCAAGCCAAATATATAAAAGGAAAGGAACAATTACTAATTACATATGCAATCAGTTCTGCTGGTGAGGCAGTGATGACGTTCCTACAGAACTGTCTGTGGAGATCTCTGTCTTTCTTTTGGAAACAAAAAACTCTTGTAAGTACTTTGGGGGGAAAAAAGGTCATGACATTTTTGAGAGCAAAAAAGTAAAACCCCATGCAGTGATTTTTATTTTTAGCTTTCCCCCACCCTCCTGCTAGCAAACACACACAGGCATCCCTTTGGACAGCCACAAAATTCTCTACTGAGGTGTCAGGTGTGGTAAAACTGCACCTTGGTTTATGAAAATAAAGGACATTTTTTTGTATTCATACTTAGTAATGAACCATAAACCGCATCAAATCAAACATGGATTCCCTGTTGAATAGTGTCAAATCATGGTTACTTATTCTTTTATTTCTTTGTATGCTGCTTAAGTTGGAGAGCAAAGGAAATCTGTGTTATTGCACCAAATAGCTAAATAACATTTGCACTAATGAACGGCCCATGGATGCTTTAAAAATTGGGCGTATTTATTTAAATGTGGGCATCAGATAGGTCTGTTTGCCTCAGTCCTTCCTGTTATTGTGGATTGTTTAAATGCCAGACATGCTTTTGCCAACATCTAGTTGTGTTTTTATAGTGATGGTACCATGGAAGGACTGGTTGGATTATCCCAAGGTATTACTTGCACACCCCACTTTGAGGGCTGCACTGAAGGAAGCCGGGATTTTCCTCCAGATTTCTGTGTCTTTGGATCATCCTCTGGCCCTGTTCTCATCATTTGTTCTGCCATGACTTTTGCTGCCATCAGCAAACTTCCAGGATCTGGGAAGGGAGGATGTCTCAAAGAAATCCATTTGCAGGCTCTGACCAGCACTCCCAGTGGATATGAGGCTGTGAGGAGTGAAAATGGGCTCTGCCAAGCTTTCCATAGGACTGCCATTTTTTTCTTATTGTTCAGTTAGTTGTTTTTTAAGAGTTGTTACAGCACTTCACTTTTTAAGGCAAACCAATGCCATGAGTCTTGCATTTAAATGGATGCATGTGTGCTCAGGTAGATTAAACCATTGCAACAGAAAAATAAGATGCGGTTTGGGTATTTGTCCATACCAAAAAAAGCACATTTGGTATGTGGATTGTAACCCAGGCAGTGTGGTGGGTTTGGGGAGGTGGTGTCTTTGAAAGGATGCTCTCCTTCCGGGCCACTGCCAGTGCTGCTTTTGAGGGACCTGCTGGAGTCAGGAGCACCCACCTGACTGAGGTGGATGCCTCTGTTTGACCTGGAGCACTCCCAGGCACGGCAAAATCTGAGGCATGGGATTTACAGTCAGCAAGGGAAGTATTAGAGCTTATATTAAGCCACAGAGAGTTAAGGTATAATATACTTTATCATCTTTTAAGCCTTTAGCATCAACAGGGATGGGTTGTTCTTATCTGAGTGCTCCCAAACAAGATTTTGATCACACCTAGCAAGTTGCTGTTCCAGCCGAGGGTGTAGGAAATCAAAGATAAAGTGCTAAGTTGAAATGACCTTCCCCCCCTGCCACCCCTGTCTCTCTATGGGTAACTTACATTTAAGCCCAGATGCAAACCTAGATTTCACAGTTGTTTTTTTAGAGTAGACTAACCCAAAATCTTGGATCCAAAGCTTGGCAGAGGTCAGAGTACTGTAAATCATGTAATTGTTTATTCTCCTTTCTGGCATAAATGAGGTGCAGTGAAGTTTTCAGGCAGAGATGAGTGCACAGGGAAGAAATGTATGTAGACATGGTGCTGTTTGCTGGGATATATATTTATTTATTCCATTTCTAGATGAAAGACAGGAGGATTGTCACAATGAAATTGGCAACAGTAATTGTGATTGAAACAAAACCATTTAGGTTTGAAACAAAATCATTTAGAGTTTGACCACAGCTTGCCTGTGTTAGTACTTGTTCCTTTTTACACTGCAGATGTCTTTCTGTGAAAACATTGTTTACCATTGACTTGCATTAAAAAGACATTAAGGCTCTAGGAAGATAAGAAATTACATTAATGAGCTCCCTGCAGCTTGTATGGAAGTGGTGGTGTGGAATGTCCTTAAACCAGACATATGCCATCTCCAGTGCTGGGAGAGCTGTTGTGTTTATTACACTTTTCTTCCTGCAAAACTCAGGAGAAGTCAGAAAAGCTGCCTGGATAAAGGCAGATATTTTCAGTGGAAAGCCTTTGGCTCCAGATTTTATTTCCTCTGCTGTTGAGGAGGGTGCCCAATAAATCTTCCCTAGTTATTTTCACTTGAGGCAATGATGCACCAGAGCGATGTTACAGCTTACCCTGGTGCAACAAATATCTTCAATTTACTTTTTTACAAGCCTCCTAATTTTTATGGATTTCCAGAACTGTTTATGAACTGAGGAACAGTTGCATGATGGAAAGGGATATAAACACCCCCAAGCACAGTAGCTGAAAAATATCTGCAGTGAACAAGGAGACAGAACAGGGTATTTATTCCCCAGAAGTGAGGGAGATCCTTCACAGTTGATTCTTCATTGGCTGCCACTGGTTCAGCTCCAGGAGCAAAGATGGGCCCTAGACATTCCCAAAATTCTCTCTATGTTGTGCTCAACAGCAGCTGGGATAACAGACATGGGGGCTCTACAGCAAATTCCCTCTTCAGCAGGATATGCAGGGCTCACCTTGCTCCAGGCATATGCCACCCTTTGGATTTTGACTGTATTTTTGAGGAGTTTGGGGGGTGTGTGTGTGTGTGTGTGTGTCCTAACTTTGATTGACATCTCTGGTCCACTGAGTCCCCCAGACAACTGACCCCAACCCAGCAGAGCTGCAACAGAGTGCAGCTCCCTGGGTAAGTGGCTTGTGCTGTCCAGACAACCCAAATTTGGGCCACAAATGCAAAACAGTCTGGAGGTGACAAGGGGTCCCTGCATGGCACTTTGTGTCCTCTAGTCAAGATCTGAGATTTTTGCTCCAAGACCTTTGAGCAAAAAGGAGATGAAATATGGTTTCTTTTTGCTCAAAGAGGCCCAAAGGTCTTGGAGGAAAATCAATTTACTTGACAGATTTGGCAAGGAGAGCTCTCAGCTGGTGGCTGGCCTCGCTCCAAGCTCTCTCCGGAGCAGGGACAGGCAGGATAATTGAGCAGATATTGTTACAGGAGAGAGGGATAACATATTCGTGGATGTCCAAGTGACTGAAGGGCTTAATGTGTAAGCACCTGGGAGCAAAAATCCGTTTGGGACTTGCTTTTCCCATCTGTTGGGAAAAGGGATGTATTTGACCTTGTTCTGAGATAGGAACCAGTTCAAAGTCACTTTGAAAAAGGGCAGTGGAAGCATCAAAATGGTCCACAAATATTTAAACATTATGATTTCCCTCAAAAGTGCACAGGATTTCCCCTCAGTCTGTGGATATGCCACGAGTGATTTGTTTTATCAACAACCAGTCGAATCTTCCATTTTTCCTCAGCTTTTTTTTTCTTACTACTGTAACTTCTTAACCTTCTTATCACCTCTGAGTGTGTTTTGGGTGATCTTAAATGAAATTTCAACACCCCTCTTTCCCAAGAAAAAGCAGTGCTGCTATTTTGGCAGCCTTGAAGACATATAGTTATTATTGCTGTGACACAGCAATGGAAAAATATGACTTCACGTGAACCCTTCTCTCTGTTCACTTTTACTGTCACTGGAAGCCTTGTAGGATCCTTAGGCATTTGTAGGATGGAGGCTGCTTTAAGTTCCTTAACCTTTCATTAAGTGAATTCCACAGGGTTTTCATTCACCAGTGCTTTTAAGCTGTGAGGGACCAAAATAAATGAGAACCCTGAATATCAAAAGAAGGTTAACAAGAGGATTAAGCATTTTCCTTGTTAAGGAGAGAAATGATAAAATCACTCAGAGGATATGTAAAGAAAATTACTGAATGCAAATTGCAAGGCCTAAATGTCCATCCTCATTTCCAGTCTGCTGTTAAAGGGACCTTGGAGTTGCTTTGAAGTCTCAAACCCCTGAGTATTACCGCACTGAGGGGTTTCCCTGCTGTCCAGGCCAGCTCTGCAGTGAGTGTGGGACAGGGTTATCCATGGGAGAGGTGTTGAGGAGCAGGCCCTGGAACTGCACACTTGAGCTCTGCTGTTTGTTTTTTTCAGTACACCTGAGACAAAGTCAGGATTGATTTAGCAGAGCTGATTCTGCCCGAGGAGGAGGAGGGGGTAACTGATCTGGTAGGATCTCTTCCCGCTCTCTTTTCTATGATACTGTTCCTGTTGCAATCCTCTGGGACCCAAAACTGTGTTTTACATCTCAAAGTCAGCCTGAGAGGAGGTCACTGAATGCAAAACAGGTTCAACCCAGAGTATGAGAAATGGGTTTGTAGAAGTTGTTGAAGTGTTTTATTTGGCATCATAGCTTGTGCTCTTAATCATAAGAAATGTACCTGAAAAAATTCATGGCATCTTTTTTTTTTTCCTTTTTTCCCCTCTTCCCTGGTAAAAAGTGGCATCAGGACATACAAGAAGAGTAACTTAAGCCCCTTACTCCCCATCTCTGTAACAGAGGAACAGCATGAGTTGTTCTTTAGTCCCCCTTCACTTTCCATTGGTAGGCACGTGTCCCCCTGTCCCTGTGTTACACAGAGGGGACAACCCTGAGCTGCCACCTCTCTGGTTCTACCACAGCCATGCCAATTAAATAGCCTTTTCTGTATTTATTATGGAAAGATTACTTACACCCAGAGACATTTCTGCTGACTGGTGTTAAAATCCTCCCTGCATTAAAGTCAGCAGCTGCACCTCAGAGTGACAAACAAAACTCTACTGAAGGAAATGGCTCCTGAAGAATGGAATGTAGAATTGGTTAATGGTAAATAAGAGAATCTGCAAAGTTATACTGGGAAAATGGGCTAAAAGGAGACATCAGATTTAATGTACTCTGGGCTTTTGCAGATAGAGGAGTTGATAATGCAGAGTTAGTGAGAAGGTAAGAAGACTCAAGGGAAACAAATACCAGCACACACATTTCAGGAACAAAAAAGGCAACATGTTACAGAAAAATGTTCTTTCTTTTTCTTTCTAGGTGTTCTGCTTATTGTTTGTTGTTGTTTGGGGGTTTGTTTTTGTTTTGTGAGGTTTTTTTCCTAATAAGAAATGATGCATTTCTTTTTATCTCCTCTTCTTTCTTCCTTTTCATCTTCTTTCTTAAATGTCTCATTAGTTCCTGCTATGGAATTGTGCAGGATCAAATGCTGTCAGCCTGTGCTGATGAATAACTACCAGCAAATATTACATAATCCATCCCGAATCAGGTTAGAAACAGAAGCAGAAATAGAGCTGCCAGTTATGAAGCAAAAACCAGCTGGCTGGCATTGTGTCTTGGGGTTGGGATCACTGCCAGGGTTTTGCCAGCAGAGTCAGGTAGTTGTTGCACCAAGTTTTGAGGCAAAACTTGTGCCTAAATGTGTAGTTGCAGACACCTTATTCTATATAGTTTGAAAATCTTATACCCGTTTATTAACTCCAAATTGGATGCACCCTTTTTATGGTGACAAAGGTGGAAAATGTTAAGGGGTTTAGACCTGGGTTTTTGGGGGGCTTTTTTTCCCAGCTGAAATTCAGAATAAAGCAATGACTAAGCTTTGCAAAAGTGTGTTGTTCCTGGGCAGTCTGGTGCTGACAGGGATCCTGGCGGGGCTCCTGCCACTGCTCCAGTGCTGCTCTTGACAAAAGGGACTGGCCCTTCAGTGACCTTTATAATGGAATATAAAATACATAATAATATACCTTATAATGGATTGTGAAGTTCCTTCTGAGCCCTGTTCGCTCAGGGTATTGCTCTGCTCTCAAGCTACTCATGTTTAATGGTCTTGCCATGACTTCCATAGATTTACCCACGGGTCAGAAACAGCAAAATGGTGCTCCTTTCTGACAGTCTGGTGCTAAACTGGGCAGTTCCGTATCAGAGTTCCAAAGATCATACAGAATAAGGAGTGTCATTTTTCTTCCTCTCCACTCTCTTGGTCATTTTTCCTGACTAGCCCTGGGGTGCAGCAGAGAGACTGGTCACAGGTGTGGAATTCCATGGCTGCAGTGGGCTGGATTGTCAGCTGCAGCCACCGGGTACATCGGAGTTGGGGCATGTAGAATCGTAGGATATCCTGAGTTGGGAGGAGCCCACAGGAATCATGGAATTCCGGCTCCTCTGTTGGACAGGTTGCAATTGCAGCAGCATAGGATGTGGTTTAGGCTGACTCTAAACCCATCCTATGTGTTCCGTGCAGGAGTAGCTATGGCAGGGAGTGCATCTGAACCAGTCCAGTGAATGGGGGACTCACCAGCATTCAGCTCTTTAAATAATTCATGTGTCTACTGATAATTGCTGTTTCAGGATTTCTGTCTCCTCTCTGTTACAAGAAAGGCTGACAGGGCTGCAGCTTGATTTTTCCTGGTTAGTCAAGGAAATGTTTGCTGGTTACACAGCATCCCATGGGAATCCCTCAAAACCACACAGGGGTGCTCATTATTTTCCACTGGCCATGACCACTGCTCTATGTTAGCACAATTTATTATTGCCATGTTTGCTGTCAGAGAAGAGTTTGTTTTGTCTTATTTTAAACCTCTTCAAAGCCTGTGCATAAACATTCATCTGTTGCTCCCTGGTAGGTAAATAAGATTTGAACTTTTTGTATGCTGTGGGACTAAGATGGAAATGTTGCACTGAGGGTGCAAGGAAAGAAAATAGGATTATTGACTGATCTCTTGAAAAATGTATGTGCATATCTTGTGAAATGAGGAAATCTGAGCAAATGCACATACCTGGGTCTCTCTCCTTTGCTAATTTGATACTTTGGCTCTTAGTGTCAGGGTGCCAGCAGCAAAATGGTTTTGAAAACAGAAGTGCAAGTAAGGGCTGCAATGAATGAAAAGCTGTTGGAGGTGATGTCATCTGCAGAGTGTCAGTGTAAATTCATGTTTGGCATCTCCCAAAATGGGAGTCCAGCTGCAATTAGAGGGAAAATAAGACAAGTGTTTCACACAGGAGTAATCCAGGGAAATCATAGCTACAACTTTCCTGCAGGCCAAGCACTAATTTAATCACAGGAGATAAAACGTGTCCTATTTCACTGCAGGCCATGGAAAGATTACTGGCTCATTTATTTCAGGGTTTAAGTGTGTGTGCACAGGTCACGCTGTACTTCCCAAATGCTCCCTGCAAACAGGATGTTTGGACCTGCTGTGTGTGGGGGGCCTGAGGATGGTTCGGAAAAAGGGCATCTCCAGTCTGGACCAGAGGAGACCCTGGGGGGCTGCTCTGGGGGAGGCCTAGATTTCCAAACATTTCAGTTTTCCTTTCAGTGTAACAAAGCAAAGAGACCTTCTCTCTTCCCTATTTCTGTGGGTTTGAAGCCTTTGCCGCTCACAGAGTCACTACAGAATTATTAGATAACAAATACATATACGTATGTATATATGCACACACCTACAGAGGTATATTCTTATTAAACTAAGAAAGACTAAGTAATTGCACTTTTTTGACTTATCTGGCTTCCAAATGTATGCTCCGTATTGCCTTCAAATCTGAGGGAGACCTTTGGATATGATCTTTGTCTGCAGGTCTTCTTCAATGTGAAGGAGCCTTTCAATTAGAGCTGCCTTTGCTGTGGGGTTATAATTCGGTGCTTCTGACCTGACCAAAGCAGCTTTATTGGAATAAAAACGTGGCACAAGCTCTGTTTTGATGTTGCTGTCAGCTCCCTAGTGCAGAAAGTGGAAGGAGGCTGCTGGACACCTTTGAGATGCTCAGGAATGCAGAAGGGAGACAGGAGAAAAGAGAGGGAATGTGGCTGATTCCTCAGTACTGATCTTCCTCAGGTAGTGTAAATGAATTAAAGGGAAATTCAGCCACTTGAAAAGGAAGTTTCAAATGGAAGGATTACCAAAGGCTGAGCAAAGACAGGGAGGACTGACAGAGCATGGCCCCAGTCAAGGGGATGCCAATGTGGCTCTCAGCTATTCCAAGCCAAATATGCAGCGGATGAGGAGGCTGCACTCCCTGGGGAGCAAAAGGCATGAAGGAAGGAAACTGGAAATGAGAATGCAGTCCAAAAGTGCAAAGACCAGGTCATTACTGGTTTTAGTTTCCATAAAATTATGGTTCCGCTTAGTGATAGAAAAAGTTGTAAATTCCTTTTTACTGTCAGGCAAGGATGAAGGAAAGCTTGAAGCTTTCCCCCTTCTTCTTACTTGGACTAAAATCTATCAAAAGGTTTTTTCCCATCTCATTTTGTCCAGTTCTGGTCTAAGAAACAAGTACCTCCTGGTTTTTTTTCAGTGATGTGCCAGTGTTGTTGTCTCTGCTGTTTATAAGAAAAGGTGGAAATGTCCCTCCATTTCCTGGGAGAGGCAGCACATGGTGTGTCACTCACCTGGAATACCCAGGGAGCTCTTTTGCTCTCTCCATCCTCGCTGTTGAGAGTTTGGGTTGGTTTGTTGCAGGTGCCAGGAAACATTGTATTTAAGGTGGGGTAATGCACAGACTGCCACAAAAACGGGGGTGAGGAGGGCACGCAGCAGGAAACAATGGTGAGAAAAGTGGGAATGGGAGCCTGAAATAACCCCAGGGGTTTAGCGGAGGAGACTTGAAGGCAGCACTGCTCTGCACTGGCACTCACCCCCTGGGGCCGGGAGAGGCTTCCCTGGGATGGAAGGAGCTGAGGTGGCCCCTGAGCTCCCCCTCTTCCTTAGTGATTCATCTCATCACTGCACTGCTGTATCTGACTTCTCAACACAATAACTACCGGTTTTGTGAATTTGGATACAAGAACATCGCTCCTTATGACTCAAATGCCTGTCTCCCAAAGATTGTGTCAAAATCTAATTAAGAATAATTACCCTATCAGATGTCTGCATCATTCACTCCTGTAATTGGGTTTGCAGGGCTCAAAGATTTCAGACATGTGAAATGGTGTAGGTTTTTGATCTTTGCCTTCAGAATCTTGGCTGGGATGTTCTGAATACAGAATCGTTGCAGTCAATAGCTGTCCTGGGCTCTGAGCACTTGTGCTTTCAGTACCACTGTCAGCGTTACAGAACATTTAGGTGCCCTGCCTGTGGGGAGTTCTGCACTGGGCACTTAAATAAAGCCTGGGAGGAGGTATCTGCAGGAGCCTAGTGCAGCATCTGGCACCGGCAGCTCACATGGGGCAACACTTCCAGGTTTGGGCAAGGCAAGCAGTGAGTGCAGAGCCCATGGAACGTGGGAGCCTCCTTTGCTCCTTATTCCTGTTTTTGCTTGAATTCCTGCTGAGTCCCCGGGTCCTTTGGCTTGAGCACATCTGGGGTGGGCTCTGCCTTCCCTTGGATGTCGGTTCAGTTTCTGCCCTAAGCAGGTTTCTTGAGAACAGCTGAGGGCAGAAAGTGGCCCCAAAACCTACTGGAAGTAAGAACATTTACAGGTCCTGGGGATTGTGTAAGCACGAGGGGCAGAAAGGACAGTAATCCCAACAACTCTTTCCTGCCTTGTTGAAACAAACGTCTTGTCTATCTTTTCTTCTAAAAAAAGCCATTACTTTTTATATAACAAATCGGGCCATTTTGTTGTTTTAATGGGTTTACAAATTGAATTTGTTATTAGCAGTGACTCCACCATTGTGATGTTAAATGGCAGGAAATTGGCTGCTGTGTTGCAGCCACCTCTTTTTATAAGTACCTTTCCCGTCCTCTTCTAAACGGCTGGGTTTTGAAAACCCCTGAACAAGGACATCATAGAGAATCTTGCTTCAGTTCAGTTTAAAAGCTAAATTAGAGCAATTGATCATTTCATTGTGGTTCTCGGGGACTCCCAGCAGAAAATTCTGAAACATCTGTAAGAGCCAGACTTGTAGAATAACAATAAGTGATTCAGAGCTGTTTGGAAACTGATTTTTCAGCTCACAGGCAGTTCTGAATGTCATCATAATAATTGCAAACATTTTCAAAAGTACCTTCAAGTCAAACTGAAGTGGAGGGTCTTGTTTTGAATGTGAGAACATTCTTTTAAAAACAAAAGAAAGGAGTTTTTTTTTCTAAAAGTTGGAGAGGGCATGGAGTGATAGGAAAGGCGGAATGGCTTAAAGGAAACAGCTTTATTTGTGAAGGCAGGGATGCTCTGCATAGGTTGAGTCTTGAAAGCTTTGTTTGGATGAAGTTTCCATGGATTTACTGAGCCCAGAGCTGTGCTTGAGAGAGACACACACTGGGGCAAGGACAGCAGTAAGGTCAGTCAGAGAACTCGGTGAGCCAAAAGCTCTGTAGGCGAGGAACAGGCTGAGAAAAGTCAGGGCAGACTTCAATGAGACATCAGCAGAACAGCTGAAAAACAACAAAAAAGTAGTTACGAAATCTTCCCTAATGGGTTCATCTGGAATGGTGACTAATGCATTGCCTTGGTGCTCAGTGAAAGAAACCCTGACTACAAATTTATTATATTTTCCTTTGCACATGTGGTTTTCATAGGTGCTGGAATGAAAACATGGAGACAAGCCTATAAACCCCTCTATATTTCAAGTTAATCACACAGAAATCTCAGTAGGGGTGCTTTGCCAAGACAAAAACAGATCTCGTTCTGCTCATCTTTACTTTTTGCCCTTTCTTTTGTGGTTACTTTTGCTTTTTGGAGAAGCTTTTGTCTTAAACCAGTTCCCAGCAAATGACACCAAAAGTGCACGTGATTTCAGCTCACACTGACATTGACAGTCTGGGGCTCCACAGCACTAGGACATGGATAAAATCTTGACTCTGAGATGGCATTTTTCACAGAAAAAACTCCACAAGTCTTTCTATTGAAAACAAATTGATAACATGACCTGAACAACTGAAACCAGAGGACAAAGAAGTCACGATGTGTATTTATCTTAGTCACCTTTTCTCTAAACTAAACTATTTGGCCTCTCTTGTGCTACTCCATGGGTTTAAAATTTTTAAACCCGTTGGACAAATCCAACCAAACTTTAGTAGGAAGAGGAGCAGAAGCCTCGTGAATTATTATGTTGATACAAATTTAATGAAAGGAAGCAGATGGGAGTAATCCACTCGAAGGCCAACCCAAATAAATACAAGACTCCAGTAAAGACTAGACACCAAAAAAATCCTATTTTGGCAAATTTGTTCAATGTAGCCTGGCAAAAAGACTGCACTGATATCTCTGTCAATTTAACACAAGATACAAATCCATTTGAAACAAAATTTTATTGGGTCTTGACAGTGTGTGGTCCTAAAAAATAGTGTGTGTTGCTATTTTGCAAATCTTGGCGTATTTTTCCCTTTTTTTTTTTTTTTTAAGTAGGTATTCTCATTATTAATCTCTGAGAATTGTGAATGTCTAGATTTGGACTGTTTCCTGATTAAAATCCCCAAATCATTTCAATCTACCAAGGTTTCCATCCAACAAGCTTCACAGGAACTACGGCTGCAATTAGGATTAATTTACCAGCTGAAATGGCCTCTGTCTCAAGCAGGGCTTTCACAGCCACGGGATATCCATCTCACTTTGGAGAGAAATAGTTACTAAGGAGAAGGGAAATTACAGCCCTTTGCTGAGTTAGAGGAGCTGTATGTAAATAAAGATCCCCTCTGCTTCCAGAGCCCAATTATAATATTGACGTGCCTGATCTGAAAATTATATGCTGTGAAAATAATGCACAGTTACAGGCACACATCTGACTGGCCCTCCTTGATTCCAGACACACGGAGGATAATTTTGTGCTCCCACATGGATCTTAATTGGAATTATTCCAGCAGAAAAGCCTTTATTTCTGTAAAGCAGTTTCTATCCCAGGGCACTAAATACACCAAGCCTGGGAGGAGCAGAGAGCAGCAGCTCCACTGGGTGAAAATGGACCTGCAGAAGGACCAAGAGCTGTTTTGGTACCTTAAAGCACAGCCCAGGAGTGCCTGGACTGTTTCCTTATGAGGTGGATGGCAAGTCTTTGCACAAGGAACCACTTGCTATGAAAAGGATTCGTGGAAAAATGGTCTCCATTTTTAATTCCATTGAAATCAGTTCTTTGTGTTTGGAGCAAGGGAAAGCTTTTATTTCTGGAAATACATGCCAAATATGGTTAACTTGTTAATTTTTTGAATTGGAAAGCAATAACAGTTGCAAACATCCTCAGACAAACTGAGGTGACAAATGGTCAAGCAAATAACAAGGTTTGTGGCCTCCAGTGCATTTCTGAGCTGCCTGTGGGCCTGTGGATGGCCAGAGATTGTGAGACTTCTCCAGGTGCTTTATAGGCCATTTCTGTGCCTCTCCATCCTGCTTGGGGCTCTGTAACAGATTCCCACCAGGATACCTGCCTGGCTGGCCTTGCCCCTGAGTCCCAGCCAAGTCAGAACATTCTCGACACACCATATCCCACCACCTCTCCTTCCTTGCCTCTCCCTGGTGGTCTCAGTGGTTTCAACTCTCCACCTTGCTAACGCTGAAGAGTTTTCTTTAAAGGAAACAATAAGAAAAGCAGGTTGTGCTCTTGCTGTCAGACATAACAGTAAACCTGAGGAAGTATCTTCTGTGGGATTATTCAGTTTTTGTGCTAATTTTGCAGGCAGCTTTAGATAAACTTATCTGAGCTACCACTTGATTTGCAAGGCTGGTTGGGTCCATCTATTTCTGACTCTGGCAAAGAAAACCTCGAGAAATTAATTTGATATTGCCAAGTGACCTTTTGGTGAACAAGCTGAGAGTTCAGCACATCACCTGAGTTTTCCTAAAGCTCTGTTAAAGCACCACCTTCCTCTTCCCCAGGAGGACCTGTCTGTGAAGTTAACATAGGAGAAATTTGGGAATGACTCATGGGCCATTTGTTACTGTGCATACATTGTACATTCATTGCCTCTCCAGACAAGCCCTTTCCCCATCCAGTTGTGAGTCAAGCTGGTATTTTGAAAGGAGGGAGTTTTGCAGGGAAATGATTGTGGTAGTGGTGATTCCGTGTCCTGACCAAAGGCTGGTTCTTCCCCTGCCTCAGGAAAGAACCTGCTGCATTAAAAGTTGCCATTGTTTGAATGCAGGAGGAAAAAAAAAAAGCATGATAAGAAGCTAATAAGAATATTCAGTTCACTGCTTTTCTGGACAGGTCTGACTCATTGGGGATGTTCAAGCCTTGAAAGTGCAGGTGGAGCTCAGCTATTGGAAGGATTCAGTTGTAATTCAGATGAAAAGAATAATTTGAATAAATAACTGATGTTGATCGAACGCTAAGGCAGGACTTGGAGTTGCCCGAATCTGTGCAGGATGTGTCTTCCCATTCCCTCGGGCATTGTGCTTCCCTTCTGTGTGGAAAACCACTGGGTATCAGCATTGCTGTGGCACAGCACTGGTTTGCTGTGTGTTAAAGCAGAGGTCAGGTGGGACCTTATGGAAGGAGGGGGAAGCTCCTTCCCTTGGACACTTGTGGGACTTGCTCAGGAGTGAGCAAAGAAATGGGAGATTTCTGAGAGGTGCAGGGCTGGTTTCATAAGGGATGGATGACATTTCCTACTGATAGGGGGGAATTGTGTGTTTTCCTGGGCATCTAGAAGGTGGTGGAGGTAGCTGGGAAGGACATAGGGAAGGACCTAAAAGCTCCTGCACCAGGGGCAGGATGAGGCCTGTGCTTTTCCCTGTGTCACCTTGTCCTGGAGTAGGACTGATAATTTCCTACTTTGTGTTTCCCAGGAACAGTGCACTGTGATCAAAGTTGGGCTCAAACATTGTTTGAAGTCCATCCTCTCTGAACTGTGTGACCTCTAATGAAAGCTGGGGAAGTTTAGAGGGGAAAAAAGCTTATATTTCTCCTTGCTGGATGGGTGCCCTTATTTTGTCTCAGATCATTCAGCTTTATTTTTTCACCGGGGAAGGGTTATTTATTCAGCTTTCAAATGTTTGGTCAGCTTATTAATTTTTTATATGCAGGAGCTTTGAGTATTTCTCTTTGAAATGCCATAACTAGCCTCCTTTTTTTTTCCTCTGGGCAATGTACTTGGCTCTCCAGTTGTGACCTTCCCTCTAAAGTTGCCAGGAAAATAGCCAAGGACTGATCTTCAACTCATGGCTGTCAGGTGGGACTGACATCCCACTGCTGCAGTTTATGAAGGGGTTCCCATTTTGAGACTGAAAGGGATGGGCAACAATATTTAGAGTGTGAACGACATGCCTGGGAGAGCATCCAAGGCCACAGTGGTCAGAGAGGAAACTAAGTGACCTCCTTGTCTGCTGGGTTGTCTTCCTGGCTGTCCAGCTTTGCTCTCATTGCAAATCTGCCCCCACCAGTGCTGCTCTTAATTGCAACTAATGCCCTCAGACCCTTGGGGCTGCAGAGACCCCCTGTCTAAGGAGGAGCTGTCCCTGCTCTCACTTCACTGCTGGGTGGTTTTGTTTCCCATTCTTGCCATTGCTTTGTCCTCTGAAGTAGCTTTCTCAGGCACACGTTTTGCTCTTTAGGTGATGCTGAAATGAACTAAGTATGGAGTTTTAGGTTTTGTTTCTTGTATATAGTATTTTTCTTGCTCCACTTCAGGCTTGCTTCTGTTTTTCTCCCTGTACGAATAATATAGGAAAAGCACCAGCATGGTCTTGCTGCCCTTGCTTTCCACCAGATTGTATAATGTCCCTTCCTTCCAGACCACTTAGGCTGGACTTACCCTTTCCAGCTTCTCTCACCTTCATGTAATATTAATCCTTCATTAATTTTTCTTTACTTACTTTCTAACAGTAATTTTATTACACCAACACCTTCCATCCCGTTGCTCCTTTCTGAAGTTCCACACCCTTCTTTTTGAGCTCAGACCTGGCTGCAGGCTCCAGCTGCCTCATACACTGAATAAATGAAGGGGTGTTCTCATTCTGTGCTTCCAGTGCCCATTTCCTCCCCTCCCATCACCTGCAACTGGTGCCACACTTCTCCTCACGTGATGCTTGGAAGCTGCACTGTAGATCAGCTCTGACTTATTGACTTGTGTCCTGTTATCACTTTGACAGTTGTGTTTTGGTGTCACACCCACTCCAGGTACATTCTGTTCCCCCTCGGTGGTGTTTTTTACATGATCCCTCTCCAGATGCTGGTGGTGCTGCAGGTGTGTGGGATGCTGTGCCTCCTGGAAAGAGGTGGGATATTGATGGCTCATGTGAAGGCAGCACAATATCAAGGCTGTCTTCGTGCAAGGACCAGATGATTTATAAGCTTTTTAAAAGTACCTGTGTGACTTAATGTACCAGCTCCTGTCTGAGTTCAGAAGTGTTTGGAGACCTGACTTTCAGCTGTTTATATCATGTGCTTTTGTTGCTTGTACTTAGCGATTCTTAAAAACTATACAAGACCTGAAGTTCATGATCCACGTTTGGAGGAGCCTGGAAACAGCCCCTGATTTTACCAATAGTACTTTTTCACATTTTCGGCACAGAAACTGAGGAATTGGAGGCAAAGCTGCAGCTCCAAACACCTGCGCAGATGGAGCAGAGGGACTCTCAGATGGGCAGCTTTGTTGTGACACATTGCAAAAGCCCTAAAAAGAAATCCCTTGATATTTTGGGGTTCATCTGGGGTTTTTTCAGTGCAGGTTCCAGGGCTCTGTTGAGCAGGGGGTGTTTCCCTGTGAACCCTGCAGAAACACGGCTCTATCACAGAGTCAGAATTCCTAGTTAATACCTCTAAACTCTGGCAATCTCCCAGTGAACAGAATAGCATCCCACCACAGCAGAAATTCTGTATGCAGGCAGAGCTTTTGCAGGGCTGTAATTGGTACCTGCTGCTCTACTTTCCAAACGCTGCAGTCAAACACATCCTCATGGAAGCAGAAAGGGATGACTCTTCAATAGCAGGAGAGGCTGAGCCCATCAGCAAGATTGTTAATGAGGAGCAGGCTGCATTTTTGCTCTTGCAGTGCTGCTAAAACATGGTCTTGCCCTGGGGGTACTCGGCGTCCAATACATCCAGTTAGGAAAATGGGCTTGAGGTTCCAGGGACTGGAGCAAAGTAGGGAAGAAAGGATAACTGGTGCATGGAGCCCCTGCTGTGCGTGACAAGGACTACATTATTCTTACAGGACTTTTAACTATGCATTGACAAATATGTGCACAAAAATACTCAGTCTGTACTTATTAAAGATATGAAGTCTGTTTTTAAGGTCTTGGGTGCTCTGACAGCATAAACCCATTCAGTCCAACAGCAGCATTACAATATTTGTGGCCCAATTCAGCACTTACAACACTTCTCCAGTGAAATGTTTTTCTCATAGAAAAATGGTCTTTAAAATCTGGAAGTACGTGGTTGACATAAACTTGATCCTATGATTGTAAGGCCCTATCTCTAATTTTAGTTTTTCTGATTAAGTAGCTCTTACATTATATTTTTTCTCCCTGTACTGTGCGGTTTTGTGGGGCTTTGTGGTGGTGTTCAATCATTATGTAAGTTCAGAAGAAAGGGAAGCAAACACTGCCCAGCACAGCAATGTTCTGGATGCATTTTGAGGTTCTCTTTCTCTCCAGACCACCATGCACACCTCACCTCCAGGTGAAGTCAGTGTGCCCTGGATCTCAGGAATTTACACCATCAGTCAAAGGGCAAAAAAATCTTGAATCACTTTGCTCTTTTATGAATTCAAATGTCATTTCCTATTTTAATTCCCATATCCCCAGCCAATGTTTAAATAAGACAGGTAACCTGGGGGTGCTGGTTTTAATTTTCTTCTCAATGTGCTTCCATTTCTGCAGTTACCTCACTGCTGGTTTTACTTTCCCAATTGATTGGAAAGGTTTATTTCTTTGTAATGTTGGTCTTTAAATACTTGCTCACAACAGGGGCTCTCAAATGTGTATTATAATATTATGATTAGATTCAAGGTAACATTGTCCACTTCTGATAATATGGCAGCTTTTCGTTTTATCTTCCTCAGAATCACATGTGCATTGATTTATGGTGAGTACCCACAACAAAGGTGAAGAAGCAATTGATAGTCATTAAGATATTTTTTTCCATCAGATCACATGGTTTAATAACATGCATTTAACCCATCCTCAGTTTAGGGCCAAAGTTGCCCCAATCCTTAAAAAGTGTGTTCCACAAACTGCCTTGCAGCAGGAACCTGGCTCATGGCCTTTTGCTGTTTCATGCTGATGTCTGTTAAGCTGCTGGGCTGTCTGGACAGGGACCCAGGAAGGTGTTCTTGGAGATGTGATGACTGGCAGGATGGAGGAGCTGCCTCTTCCAATTCTGGAAGTCTTTCCTTTGAGTAAAGCATGTGATAAAGGCACAGAGTGAAATGCTTTAGAGGTGTGTAATACAGTCAGGGAAAGGGAACTGATTAAAGCAAGATAAGCTGTTATTTAAACGATCCCAGGGAAATCCTTGGTTTCTGTAAAGAAGGATGGAAGCTCCGGCACAGTTAAATACAAGGCCTGGGGAACACAGAGCGAGCACCACTTGCTGTCAGTATCACAGCTTCCAACAGCACGAGATGGGCTGTGCCTTTCATCCCTGCACAGGTACTTTAACCTATTACACATTCAGAGGTCACAGTTGCTTTTTTGGTTGGCATTATGTAGATCCTGGCAGTTGTTCTGTTACTGCAACAACCTCAATAATTCCTAAGAGCAGAGACAGACTCCAGCTGTGGGTGCCACAGCCAGGTAGGACCCGGTTCAGGAGCCTCCTCTCCCTTGAGGAGAGCAAAGGATGGGGCTGGGCAACAACTGCACCCCTCAGGGGTACCTTGCTGGGATTTTGGGGTCACTCTGGCAGTGAAGGCAAGAGTAAAACAGACAAAATATTGATCAAAGGGAATTCTCCCCTTGACACCTCCTGGAAAGTCCACCTTGGGTGCTTAATTAGCATCCAACCAGGCAGAAATTATATTGGAAAAATTACTGGCGTGTTTAAGAATAGGAACAGCTTGCCTCTTGTAGGAGCAAGTTTGCAAACAGATTTGACAATGTAATTGTTTACTGACAGAAAGCACATGGAAAGAGAAAGATGAGAGTAAATCCTGGGAAAAGAGTCTTATCTGCTGCTATATTTAACCCAAAACTTAGAGCCCACCATTTCACCACAGAAGGTGATTATTTTTATTCCAGTTTTGGAGCTACATTTATTCTCTCTCCTCTAATGCAGACCTAGAGTAAACTAAGTGAAGGTCAGATCATCTGTAATTCAGTACTTAATAATATGCTTTACTTCAGATCATCTGTAATTCAGTACTTAATAATATGCTTTGCATCAGAAAAAGTAATCTGCAAGTGAAGAAATCATGAAGAAAATTAATGTAATCACGTCCACTGGTAGTGGGATTTACTGAGAAGGCTGTAACAACTTTACCCATAGCACAAGCTGACCCTCTTTCATTAGTGAGAGTCTAAAACCCAGACAGTCCCAAACTGGGACAGGAGCCCAGCTTTGGGGTGCTGGAAGTGATGCACATCTTCATCCCGACTGCAGTGGAATCAGGACTCATGGCAATCGTGAATATGTTTGGAAAATTCCCTCTCCTTGTCTGCCCTACTTTTCCGTTTCATCACCATTTAAAAGCCTCAGCATCAGCCTGATTATGGAGGTTTTTGGCAGCCAAGGAGTGGAGAGAGAAAAAGCTGACTCTTGCTCTTGAAATCTGTCCTGAGTTATGGTTCCCGTTAGAATGGGGATGTTAGTCTGAAATGAAGTGAAAACAAATGGGTTAAAATTCATCTTTTGCCCTGTAACAGGACAGAGGGGCCAACGTGGATCAGGAGAGTCTCTTTGTGTTGACAGAGTATTGGAAAGAGTTTATTTTTTTGTGTTTCCCATTCATTTTAAATATCACTTCCATCACACCAGAGATGTCAGATGAATGACAGGCAGGAGATGAAAAGCGAAAAATAAAGGCAGACGAGGAATAAGTGTTAATTAAAATAGGATTCAGAATAATCATCACATTCCCTTTTCATATCTGCTGCATATAAACCTTCCTTTAAGACCCATTTTGATTTGATTTACATGGCTATTGGCAATGATTTATAGTGGCTATTTGACTGTGATGAAGTATCTGAAATGCGATGTCTCCATGATCAAACTGATACTCTGAACTCACACACTTGGCATTAACATCTGTGTGCTGGAAATGAGGGCTTATGCACCTTGGAAATCAGTGTATTATACAGCAGCTGTCTGCTGGAAATCTGGGGAATGGAGCTGCAATTCTTTTCCTTTGAATTCACCAGCAGGTTCCAGAAGTGGGTAACAGCCTTAACTTTCAGGGAAAAGAAACCACGTTAATATTTACAGTGTTGCTCAGGGGGAAAAAAATATCTAATTGGTTGTCGAGTCGAATTTGATCCCAAATTGATGAGACTGAGGTTTGTGTGTGTACAAACACAAATACACAGGTTTGTGTGTACATGGAGGTATGTAGGGGTAGATCTATAGAGACTTTGGAGTGATGGGAGTGTATAGATACCTATAGGGGTGTGTGTGTGTGCACACACCTCCAGGATAAATCCTATTTATCGTTTAAATATTTCATAGAAAGGCTTGTGCAGTTTCACATCAGCCTAGAAGCCTCCTTTGATCTCAGGGAGATGTTGGGGGTTATTTTGGAAGCTCTGTGAGCTGTGTATATCAAGAGCTGAGAACTCAGGCTTATTTTTATAACATTAAATTGTTTGAGCCCTCGTGTTCTGTGGAGCTGGTGTTTTGTTTTGGTTTTCCCAAATGAAAGCCCCCTTGAAACAGCTGATGTAGCAACTGAAGTGGATCATGGTACAGAGCATGGACCAGAAGTGGTAAGAGCAAACAATAATGTTCAAAATTAGTCGCCAGTTTCCTTTATGACTTATTTTACAGCATCTGCACAAGTTCAGCTGCCTCCATACAAGGACCAGATTTAATTCCATGCTGGCACCTGTCTGAGGAAGACAAGGAGTGTCACCATCCACCAGTCATTTCAGTAACAGGTACTGGCTGGAGCATCCCAGCAAATGGTTTCTGGTGAGAATAATTCTCCCTCCTCCATTCTGGGCTTCAAGTTGAGACCCCAACCCAAATTACACCAACTATAAAGGGTTTTCTGCAGCTCAGCCTCAGGTTTACAGCTCTGCTGTGGTTTAAGTTGAGAGGTAGAATATAAATATTGGCTTTTCCTTCCTGGAACACCGGTACTTTGATAGAGTAATTTGTTTTTATGGGATAAGAGATCGACATACTCTTTTAAAAAGGAGTGGAGTGGTTGAATGATTCCCTTTCTCCCACATAGGAAGGTCTCACCGTACCAATCCTAGGTCGAACAATGTGCTCCAGGGAGCAGTGTCCCACCATGGGCTGGAGGGAAAAGCTTTCCTGGGTAGGAAAAACCCCTAAAGCCTTGGGAAAGGTTAGGAATGGAAGGGAGATGTTAGTACATTGTTCTTATTTTTTAAGGAGTTTAGCCAGGATAGGAGCAGGAAGCAGCCAAACAACTATGAAACATGCTAAGAACACTTCCAAATCACAATATCTCCGATTGGGAAAAAAATATTGCAAGTTTTCCCCAAAAATTCTTTACAAAACTGCTTTCCAAAGTGTTTGCTGGGTGGATTTAGCAGAGTTATATCCCTTGGTGTTCTCAGTATTGGGAAGACTGAACTGAGGGGATGTGAGATTTTAGCAAGGAAATTTTCCCCAAGGTATTTGCAAACACATCTCAGTTTGGAACATTTCTGTTTGCGTGGGTTTTTTGAAAAGTGTTGCTGATACCCAAAACTTTGCATTGGCTCTTTACTTGGAGAGTAACAACAGCCCACAAAATGAGAGAAACCCAGAAAAACAATCTTAAAAATTGCAGATTGGTCTACATGGAATGGATGGACTGAAGAGTCCGGGGGAGAGGTTTTGGTAAATATTAGAAATAACACCTATGTACAAATAACCTTTTCTGTTACAGACTGGGTACTGAGTGACAGAAATCAGGGAATGGATCCAGGGGGTCTTCTCTATTTTTAAAAATAGCCAGTTCTTGGTGGTGCTGGGGAATTCATAACTCCCAAGCAGGGATCACTAAAATAATTATGCCAGTCTTCTATTAAATGTGTTCTAACAGCCAACACTTGGGTTTCTTCCCATTCTCTGTCTAAAAATTAGAACACTGTGCTTCCAACACATCTGAGATTAACTCAGTCTTCTTTGAGCTGGTGAAAGTCTCAAGGAGAGCTTTGGCCCTGGTTTTTTTTCACCTCCTGTGGGGTCCTGCTCTGGGTTGTGGTGCAGGAGATGTTTATTATCAAAACCAAGGAAATCGCATTTGTTCAGCAAACTGTGACAGAGGACAGAATCCCTTCTTCTGATCTCCGAAATACAAATTTGAACAGGACAAATGTATCTCCTCCCATTGCCTTTCTCCAGGGATGAGTGACAGGAAGGCCAATGCAGCTGGTCCCAGCTATCACCTCTCTCTTGTTTCTGCAGCACTTTGGAAATTCAATTGGAAATTGTGTACTCTGCCTCAAACCAATTGTAAAAATCCTCCTTCTGCTTCTTCCTTAGAAAGTCCTATGTTTAATTTTGAACTTAAGCTGTTTCCCATTCCCTTTTCTGTATCCTACTCTAATGATGCCTCCTAAACTGCTGACGGTCCTTGGCTCTACAGACACTGTATTGTGGTTTTGTTGCACTCAGAGCCCACTTTGGGAGGGGTGACTCTAACTTTCTTTAAAGGACCTCGATTTTTGTTCTATTGTAAAACTTTGCTGCCAATTTTTACAGCATTTCAATGCAGTAAATTGGGTGTGCAAAAAGCAGGTGAAAGTCCAGTTGTGAAGAAAGCTCCACATAAATAGTTTGACTATTTAGGGGCCTATTTATCCAGCCTGCATTCCCAGGAGGAGTTGCTGTGTACAAATCAGTCCAAATTCTTCCTAAATAGCTGCTTCTAGCCCTCCTAACCTGTTTCATTGGAGCCACAACATCTCCAAGGGCATCCATGGATGGAAGTGTGCAGGAAACCGGAGGGCAGCACACAGGCTTCTGAGACACAAAAATCACCCCAAAATGGAAAAAAAAAATTACTGAAAATGCAAGTGCTTGAACTAGGAGAAGGTGTGTGTGATGTGCAGGGTGAGAAGGGGCCCAGCACGGACCTCCTGTGGGAGGGAACCATGGGATGGATGTGCCAAGGGATGCAGCACAATGGACATTTGTAGCTCCATTCAGTTTTTCTGAACTGAGGCAGCAATTGCAGGTTAAGGCATGGGACACATTTCTTTTAGTTTAATTACAAGAGTACAAGAACACTAAAACATTCACAAAAAATTGAGGCTATTTTCAAACTTACACCACAACACCTCTTGGAAAGCTCTAGACAAAGAATATAATGCAAATACATTATAGCACACAATGAAAATATACATATATTTAAGTGGCTTGACCAGCTCTTTTTCATAAAGCAGCTCACCTCAAAAAATTTTATGTCCCCTGGATGGATGGAGCCAGTGCTTCACTCAAGGGTTCTAAGGGCAAAAAGATGGAAACTCTTCAAGGCTTTGGGATATTACGTGGTTGTGTGACTGGGTTTTGTCAGTCTTGGTAGGTGGGAGAAGGAGAGCTGGGAATGGCTTTCAGGGAAAAATAAAAGAAAGGAGACATTGAAAGATTTTTAAAAAAGGGTGGAAAGGGTTCTGGTAAGATTATTCTAGAGGACTGGTCTGAAGGGGTGGCAGTGTGCACACACCCGTGTGATTTATGTATGGCCTCAGTTAAGTGACAGCCCAGCTGTGTGCTTAGACCATAATCAGAAAAACTGTGTGCGGCATGGGAAATCCTGGAGCAGTCGGAATGTCTCCCTTGGGGTTTTACCTCCAAGTATGTGTACAGAAGCTGGAATCCCCCCAGCTGTGCAGTGGGCTCTGTACCTGTGTGCTCTGTGTGTCTGAGCCTTGGGTTCACAGGCCTTAAACAGGAGGGGAGACCCTTCCTGTGCCGTTCATCAGGGAAATCAGTGGCTTTGGAGCCTCTGAGCTGGGAGTACGGTTTGAATGTGCCTGTTTTTAAACAGTTATTTTCTGTGGGCCTTGTTGTGATAGTGATGTAAATGAGCTGATCCCAGCAGCCAAATTTCTCATCAGAACAGAGTCATTAGGCCTTCTGATGGCCAGAGAAGTGTTAAAACCTGCAGAGAATGACTAAGTGATCCATTATGTTTTGGCAACTGTAAGCTCATTTCCTACCTGCTGCTCCTCTTGTGGTCACTGTGAAGCAATTATTTCAGATAATGTGGGAAACAGCGCATTTATGAGGGTCTATCAAGAAATCATTATCCCATCAGAGGCAGCATACATGTTGTTACACAGGATTGGACAGTATGCATTTAAAAATGTTTTCCTTACTTTCTTTAGCCTCTTTGGAGGGAGAGGGAGGAAGGGATGTCACCACATTCTGCAGAATTTATAAAACACACGCCACTGCCTTGCACGTGTTCCTGCAACATCCTGGGAGAGAAATAACCTGGCTCTGAAGAGCAGCTCTGGGAATCCCTTCTAGTCTGAATTGCTGGGAAGGAGGGGAAAGCCAAGGTTCAGATGGGACAAGTGGATTATCAACTAAATGACAAGGTAACAAAGGAACATTCCGGGCATGTGTTCCTTCTCATATTTTTTAACTCCTACTGACTTTGTCAAGTCAGAGTGTCTCCCCAGTTAGGTGGTGGCTGGTGCTGGTGTGGATCCTGTAGTGTGGGACAGTGAAGTGTCTCTGGTGTGTGGAGTTGCCCATTAAAATGTGGGGGTTTGGGAATAAAAAGAAGTGACAGTTATCTTTTTCCTTGTCTCTTCAGCGGAGTCAAAGGACAGGTAAAACAAGAGACTTTTGCTTCATACCAAAGTAGACTCTGAAAAAGAGCAGGACCTAAAAACTTTCTGTAGCTAAAGCTCAGATTGGTTCCTTTGTGTTGTTTCCTCCTTTTCTCTCAAGGGCTCTGTGGAAGGAGCTGCAGTAATGTTTTTTTAATTATCCAAGATGCACTGTTTTCTAGGGCCAGTTCTCCCAACATCCCCCTCACACCCTTCCAGCCAAAGTGTTTGCCCCAGGATGTGTCTGGTACCTCTTGCTCTCAAACAAGTGCAGGTAGTAAATAACCCCTGACCTTTTTTCCCATTCCTTGGCAGAGGGATGAATCCCCTGGTTTGCCTCCTGAAGGAATCCTGGCTCACCTGTGCTGAAACCTGAGGGGTTTGCTTCACCCTTGTGCAATGAAAGAGTGCAGTGTAAAGCCTTTGTAGAGAAACATGGGAAACCAAAGAATTATACAGTGATAAATTGGCTGGGGTACCTTTTCTTTTCCTAGAGAAATCCCCTGCCCAGCATACGTAGCTCTAATGATACTCAGGACAGGACTGACTATGTTGTCTGCCATCCTGGGAGAAACATAATGGCCAGGCTGGGAGAAAAAGAAAGGAAAAGAAAAGAATTCAATCATGAACGCACACCTTCCCCAAAATGGTTTCCCAGGCAAGGCAACACACTCAGGTACATGCTCTCAAGGGCAAGGGATAGCCCCCAAATATTCCTTGTGCTTATGGAATCAGGGACTCCTGTGGGGCCCTTGGAAACAGGGTTCATGTATTTATGCTGCTGACTCAGGGAGTGCAACTCCCAGTACCTGCAGTGGGGCTTTCTTGACGTGTGTGCCCCCTTGGAGTAAATGCGCTCTTTGAACAGCACCAAGGGGAACAAACCCACATGATCTCCTTGCTTTTAGCAAAGGTGTCTCCTCTAAATTCCTTTACAATGGTTATGTGGGCATCTGTCTTATACCAGGTACTGGAATTTTTTTTTTTTTAATTTGTGCTTTTAAATATAAAAAATTTTAGATGTTCTCCCTTACCTTTTAATAACTTTAATTTGATAAAATAAATGTGTAATGCCTTCCCATTTCAGTTTTCTCCAAGGAAACTTCATTATCCTATGGATATGAGTTACCTGTGCTTGTAGAAAAGTTTGTTCAAAGGCCATGATGACTGCTGAAGAAATCCTATAGAAGCTAAACAATGGCTTTGTGCAGATTCAGGGACAGTATTTACTGCAGAAGTACGCTGCAGTTCCAAATGAAGCAGATTTTGGTGCCTTTTTGAATTTACTTTTTGAATTTTAGAGTTCCCAGCACGTTCTGTCTGCAGAGGCAGGTGAGGAACCTGAGAGTGGGCAGACCCCTGTGTCACCAGTGACACAGTTCAGCACAGGGCTCACATCACTTTCAGCTTGGCAGGGCAAGGAGAGCAGCAGCATTCCCAGGATATTGTTGTCCCAGGCTGCATCTGGAGCTCTGGGCAGCTTGTGCAACTTCTGGGCACTTCAACCTCAGGCCTGCCCCTGCACAGGGACAAAGTCTCCTCACCAGCTGCTTCCTCCCAGTTGGATGCCCTTTGCCAAGGGGCAAACATATGGATTGGGCAGTTGTATCCTAAAGCAAGGGCAGGAATGTCCCTAAATGTGTTGGGTTATCCCTCAGAGCGAGCAGAAGGGGAAAAAACCCTTTATTTTGAAAGCAGTGTTGCTCACACTGGTTCAGCAGTGAGGGAATTGCACATCACCTCAGAATAAGTGCCCAGCTCAACAACATGGATGTGTCTTGGGAGAAAATCCCACTCTCAGGCTGTTGGGGGGCACCGCCTCACTTGTAGAGCTCAGTGCAGGGACTTGTTTAGTCAGAGGTATTAAGAAATTGCTGAATTAGTGTCTTTGTTTTTCAGAAGAACATCCTTCACAGATCATTTCTCTCATAAAGGAGTTAAGAAAAATACAGTATTATCTCGATTAAACAAAGGGTTTTTCTGTGCAGCTCTATCAGTCCAAATGGAGCAGGATGACAGCCAGACCGATGGACATCCCATAATTCAGCAAAGGTATTAAGAATTGGTACAGATGGAGTCAAACACTTTTCCTCCCCTCAGTATTGTTTTCAATTTATGGCTGGGGAGAAGCGGGAGGGGGATGTTTGTGTGTGCTGCAATAAACTAGTGCTGATTATCAGCCATGTGCCGTTCCCTTTGTTTCTCTCAGGTGAACAATGTTTGGTATCTGATCCAAACATATCCACGCCAGAATTGCTGGGATGCTGCACAAAACGGGGCCCTGTTGATAAATGCCTGGTTTTATTCCTTCTTGGTGAGTCAGCGTGGTACAAAGATGGGAGAAGGGAAGGATAAATATGTGTGCCGTGGTTTTTCTGAGCAGGTGCATGGAGAATTCCCAACACAGCCCATAAAGCCCTGTGCCATTTGAATGTGTCATTACAGTAATGAGAGATTGATGGGAACAATTCTTGCTGGGGTTCTTGCCAAAAGCACACATTGCCTGAAGTGAGCCCATTGATGCTGTTCTGTGCTCATTTAAGGTGCATTAGAGACTCTGCAAGGAGAGAGCTGTGGAGAGGGACAAGGGGATGCTGTTAGGGAGTGTGTGGGAGCCTTTGCCATATTGGAGGGATATTAGCACGACTTGGCATGGGAAAGAAGGTGTTTGTAGTCTTGATAAGACTCAGCTGAAGGTCAGTCTGTGGGAAAGCAGTTGATTAAGCAAGTAGAAAAACAGAACATGCAAGCAGGATAAAGGGAAAACAATGTGCAGGTGTTGTGATACAGCCAGCCACTTGGAGGTAGTCTTGGGAGCGTGGGAATGTGTATGCTCGAATGGGTATATATATATCACTAGAAGTGGAGAATAAAGTTGGATTTGAATGTGCATCATATTGATGTGTGTTGTTCATTTCTCGCTCGTAATACTAAGGCCGTGGCAGGAGTGTGTGTGATTGAAATGAGAACTGAGCAAAAGGCCATTCACTGTAGCATCAAACTTGTGTCTCTGCGTGAAAATACAATCCTTCTTGTTCCCATTGCACTCTGCAGGTCGGGGCTGGAGTTACTCATTCAGCACTGCTGACACCGCTTATGGCCCTGGCGGGGAGGGATCCTTGACTGCTCCAGGTGCCACCACCAGCATGGAAGTACATATCCAAGGAACAAAGGAACAGAGAGAAGTCCCCAAATGGAGCATGGACAGGGATCTCCTGGTGCTGGTCAGAGCGAGCAGCTGGTACCAGGAAATGGTGAGTTTTATCCATTATATACCCATTATGAATCAAACACATCTATTTATAAGTGTAAGGATGGATGGAAGTAAGGAAAGACAAGCCTAGGAATGGGTGGACAATAGGAAAGAAGAAGGAAGGACAGTCAGCTGGAAGAAGGGGTGGGCAGAAGAAACAAAGGCTGGATTGAAGAAGGAAAGAGGACAGAAGGGTGAAAAGAAGGACAGTAAAGGGCAGGCAGAAGGGGGAATGGATGGATGGATGGATGGATAGAGGAACAGATGCAGGTAAGGACAGATATGTAATGAGAGAATGATGCATTCAAAGAACAGAGGATGGATGTAAGACTGGAAAGAGGGAAGGAAGGATGGAAGGGTAGAAGGAAGAGCATATGTACAGACAAAGATGGAAGGAAGGCGGAAAAGATGGAAGGATATGGAAGAACAGAAAAAGGGAAGGGAGGTCAAATGGAAGTTTTGGCAGAAAAGAGGATGGAGATGGAAGAAGAGAAGGAAAGATGGAAGGATAAAAACCAAGGTAAGGACAGATAGAAGATGGGGAAAGAATGGAAGGAAGGACAGAAGCTGTTGGAAGCAGGGAAGGAAGGAGAAATAGGAAACTGAAAGAAAGGCAGATGATGAGCTGTTGTTCCACGGGTTTGTCAGCCCTGTGGGTCCTGCCTGCTCCAGTCTGGTGGCAGCAGGGAAAATACTCGTCCTTGATATGCTGCTGCGAGGCGAACCCGGGGGGTGTGTGTGCTGTGGGTAGGCAGGATCAGGCAGTAGAATCTTTCTGCACTTTATTTGCAAATGCTCTCACAAATTAGCAAAGCCACAGTGTTAATGGGAAGGTTGTGCAAGTGTTTCAGCACTGTCTGTGTTGTGAGAGAGGCATTTCCTCCACTACAGTCATGCACCAAATGGTTTCAGGAGAGAACAAGCCAGAAAAACTCTTTGCTGTCTGTGCCCCAGGAGTTCCTCCCCCCACAGACCCAGGACCTTGGCAATGGTACAACACCCCAAACCCACCCCAAGAGCTGTCAGAGCAAGAGGCAAAATTTGCAAAGGGAAATTGGGCTCCTGCATTAAAAAACTTGAATGTGCTTTTTAAATGTTACAGTGCAATTCATCCCACGGATGGTCTAGCGAGAGCAAGTCTGACCTATTTGCTTCAGCATGAGCCTGGCTCTGGAGAGCTGGGCTTAGTTCACGGCTCAGCCACAGGCTAAAATATTGGACATGACATGTGCTCTCTTTCCCTTCTGTAACCAGAAGTTATTACCTCAGTTCCTCACCCTGATGAGAAAAGAGAATTCATTAATTTCTGTGTGTTCTCAGATACTCTGATCACAAAGGTCACACATAAATTACAGGATGAAAGTAACTGGTGTTTTAGTGGGTTAGTCTAAGAGTTAACACACTATGAAATACTCATATTAAAATGAGCAGCTGCCATTAGATCTGGAATTAGTGCCTTGGAGGAACTAAAGAAGTGCCCCCCAAGCTCCTTTAGTTGCTGTTTGCTGGTGGTCCCATCTACAGAGCATCTCTGATACAAATCCTGATCAGAGTTCTCCATGATCACAATAAATTGTCTTTTTCAGCACACCCAACTCCTGCAGAGATTTTGCTGCATCCAAGACACCCCTCCAGTCTCAGCATTGTGAGAGTTTCCTGCACACGGGTGCTTGAGCAGATCCATCACCTGCAAACAACAACAGCACCAACAGCTCAGACTAAAGGCAGTACTAAAAGGTACATCTGCTTTTCCCACCCCATCACAGTTTCTCCCTGATCTTCCTCCTCTTTAAATACAGTGTTGAAATCCAAAATGCTTCATCTAATTAAACCTTGAATTTTGGTTTTAGCTCATTTCTGTCTCTGCTCTGTTTACATTTTATACTTGAGCAGTTTCTGGGGATGGGTCAAATCAAAATGTGAAGCAGCATGAAATGTGTCCAAACATGAAGCAGAATTATCCCCATTTTTATTTCAGGTACCACAGATAGGAAAGTGCCTTATTAAAGAAGATGTTTTACACTTTTTTTTAATCCCAATAATGATATTTCATATAGAATTCACTGTATATTTTGATGGATTGTCTTTTTTTTCTTTGCTTCCATTTAAAGCCAGTTTTCTGTATCTTGACTTCATTGTTTTTCACTGTGATTTTTAACATCTTGCAATTTTATTTCTTCTGTGAAAGGACCACTCATGGATGGCAGAGCAATTCCATTTTTATTAAAAAGAAAATCTTTGAAGATATCATACAAAGATTGAAATGATGGGTGGGCAAAGCTAAACAACCCACCTTTTTCTATTTTTTAAAGCCTTGAGGTTTTGATGCTCCAGTCACAACGACTTAATGATTGGAAGCAGAGGGACTGATGAAAACATCATCCCAGAGCCCACTTCTAGGGATTGCTGTATCCAAACCACCAAAACAAAGTACTTTTCTACCTGCTTTTTAAACCAGTTTTGACCTATTTTGGGGTGGGGGAGGTATTTTTAACCAAAGCTTTTCTGCTGCAACTCTTCAAGTAACCCAATTTAACAACCATTCTAGTTGCCAAGGGAAGAAGCAATGACCACACAGGAAAGGAGACTTCCTACCTTCCAAAGCATCAGCCTCAGGTAAGTACCTGCTCCCACTTATTCTCAGGGATACACAGACCATTACACACTAGAAGTTGCCAAGGAAACCAGATTCACTTCTGATGCTACATGTTGATTATTTCAATCTCCTCGGTTTTCTCCACCTACATATACCTGAAAATTAGGGTTGTCCTTCAGGTCTAATTACCACCAAGGCATTCCATTGTGGACATCAGACTGGCTTTGCTCCCTGAACCCAGGCTTGAGCTTCTCTCATTTTTAAAGCAAAACATCAAAATCATTTTGGCATTAGATTACTCCCACACTGGTAGCCAAAACACTCAATGGGAGATGCAGCTGAAGTGCACAAATAGAGCATTCCCTGATGGTGCTTGTGCTGTAAAACTGGAATTAAGCAAGGAAACAAATTTAAAGTGATTCCCTTTTGTTGCTTTTTCGATTCCTGAGTCTCAGCATATCCAGCAGTGGCCTTGAAATTCAGTGGATGTGCTTGCTGACCTCAGGAAAGCTGGGACCCAATCTGCACTTTAGGGAGGTCACCAGCTCCCTACTGAAAGTCAGCTGGAGTTGGATTATACTGTCCCAGAGCAGCCAGGGTACAGCAGCTGGAATCACAGCTCATGGCTTTGGGTGGGTCTCTAGGCTTCCCAAATTACAACTGTTCCCTAGTCTGTATATGGACAGCTTTGGAATCTTGGGCTTTGAAGAGGATTTTTGAAAGAGTTCCGGATTTTGAGCTTATTCCTGATTTTTTTCCCTCCTACTTTGGTTCCAGTTCTGTGCATGATTTGCAGAGATACTGGAAGCCATGACCTTTGGGTGGGAGCCAAATGAGCCAGCACAGCTCAGAGTGATTGTTTTCCCATCACTATCACTGTCAGAATAGTTTTGTTGATCTCTGGGTGTGTTTCCATTTCTCCACTGGTTTTCCAAATGATACAAGAGATGTGGCACATGGCAGGATGCTGGAGGAAATTAAATGAACAGAAAATGACAATCATGAGCTCTTAACCAGCTGGACACACACAGGGTTTAGTACAGAAATTATGCTATTTTTTCCTTCTGCTGCGTCAATCCAACTGAAATGATTGGAGCTGACTAATTCCAATGCACCCAAGTAATATGTTTTAAACTGATTTTGTAGAGCCACTTATATTAAATTTCTTACTTCCATACACACTGATAACCCTCACAGTAGAGTGATTAGCATGGGAAGGAAAATAAGCAGTGACAAATCTTTATTTCAGAGTTTCCCCTCCTGAAGTTCCCTGGTCCTCTTTAGGAATTCAGTAGTTTCATCCCGAGGAAAGAACCTGCAGCAAAACCTTTATTTAATCTCCTAGGGAAATTAATCAGTGTTTTCCATAAGCTCCCTCTGTCATGTCTGCAGTAGCCTTACAGAAAATATTGGAAAGCACATCTACACATTTCCTTAAAAACTCAAGCCTAATGGTCGATTTAAAAAAGGAAAAAAGGGGATTTTGCAGACAAAGAACATCTTTGTTTGTTCACAGCACTAAAATGTAACGTGTCACCAGAGCTGATATGTTGCATTGATGGCTCTTTTGTGAAAACACAGAGCTGAGTGTTATAAATATTGATGGGAGCACCCTGGGCTTGGAAGTGGGTGACAGATGGAAACTTTTTAGGTGAGCACAAAATTGCTTTCAATCTTTCTCCAACTTGAAATTCAAATATCCCCTTCTAATTCAAAGCCGTTGTTCCATTTATGGCCAGAGAAATGATGATGCAGCAGACAGAGCAGGGGAAAATATCCTTAGCTAGGTGTGATATCCACTGCTGTCAGAGTCCCTAAGGAGCAGATCCAGGGAGAGACTCCGAAGGAGCTGCAGTGTTGATGGCTGTTGTAGTAAATTTGGGCTACTTTATCTTTTGGAATACAAAGCCTTGCTGCTCCCAGGGCCAGCCAGGTTGCCATGGTTACCTGTGACTCTCTCTCCTTCAACCTGAGGAGCCAGACTATGTTTTCTGCTCCACTCTGGATGTGTCCACGTGGACATTCCCTGGAACAACAGGTCCCTCAGGAGCTGCAGGGCCGAATTTGCACCCAACACTCTGGGTGTTTTCAGGGAAAAGGGTGTCACAGAATTCCTGATACTCCATGGAAACACAAAACTGGATCGCTCCACCCTCACCAGCTTTTCCAAGTTGCTCAAAATCTCCTTCTACACAGCAAATATTAAATTAATTCCTCTGAGGAAGGTGAGGCTGGATGGACTGTCTTTGATGTCAACACAGAAACCTCCCTCAAGGCCTCCCAAGCCCATCAAAGAACTATGTCCCTACCCAGATAGCTGGAATCGGTCCATTCCAGCACAGGCTCTGGAGTGACAGGGAAATGGGGTTGTTTGAAACCCATGCTGTGCCAAAAGAGGAGGCAGGTAAAGCCAGGAGAGAGGGACCTCAAAAGGGGAACATGTGTCACCAAACAGCACCAGCTGCTGCCACAAAGGGCATAAATGAAAACAATTAATAAAATTACCTTTCGATGGGCTGTGTAGTGCTGAGGGCTTGTCAGCACCCCAATGTGCAAGGACACGGGGACGAATGTCCTTCATGGAAAACAAAGACAAGAAAGGCCAGTTAACCCGAGAAAGGGAACGTGAGACTTCAATTTACAGGAATTCCACAAAACCCATGAGCAGTTATGACCTGCCCCCCTGCATTGAACTTTGAAGGTCACAAGCAATTTTAGACCTGGATTTTAATGTTTTAAACCATGCTTTTAATAAGTTCTAGCCTATAATTTAGCAAAGGTTACACTGTTTTGGAAAGTTAAGAAACACAATGACACAAAATTCAGGTGCCATGTCATATCTTGCAAACAGAACCCTGAGGAAAATGTCCTTCAAATACTGGGAGGCAAAATCCAACACCAGTACAGAAAGGGGAAATCTGGTTATTTTATCTTCTCTGCGGGAACTACAAAATATTTACTGGCTAAATGGGGTGAATTGGTCTAAGAATCTGCTATTAGACACAAGTCAAAACCCAGGATTTAGAGAAGAGTAGCTGTGAAGAACAAGACATTCCAGGTCCAGAAAACACGAGTTTTCTGAAGCTCGTGTTCAAGCAATGCTATTGAAATACAAATTCAGCTTTCAACACCCAAACCTCATTCTCCAAGTGCTGGGATAGTACAACAAGAGAAGACCTGAATCTTTAATTGACATGTATTTTAAAGAAGAATTTGACTGCAAAGATGTAACAGATAAAGAGGGGAAAATGCCAGAAAACAAACTCCTTGACCTACTTCCATAACAGAGAACACAGACCCAATGCAGCCTTTAAAAACACAGGAATATTCCAAGAAGGATTTTTACCTCCAACAATCCTCAACCCAGCTATTGAGCTGGGTACCTAAATCTGGGTGGTTTTCATTTGTATGTTTCTACGGGATTCAGACAGAAAAATCAATATATTTTACTCAGATAAAAGCCATGTCCCTATAGGACTGTTCACAGTCCTTCTGCAGTTCAAAAATTAAACCAGAGGTAATCCTACAAGTGTTTAAAAAATCAGGCAGAGTCATGTGAGGCTGAGGAAACCTGGTGAGGAACCTGGTTCAGCTCCTCAGCTCTGGCATTTATGGCTCCAGATCCTCCAGACCCTCATGGATCCTGAAAACTTCTCCTTCAGCTCGGGTTTGTAGGCTGAGGAAATCCATGCAGAACAGAGCTGTAAAAGAAATTTGTGGGCTAATTCAGCGTCTCAGTTTAGGTTAAGGTTTTTAATAGTTATTTGCCTTTCTGTTTTAGATAAAGATTTGTGAGGAGTCAATTACCCAAGGCAGCTCAAGTGGCTGTGACAGCTGAATTCAAGGCCTGAGCTCCCCTTAGGAAGCATTGTCTAATTTTCTGAGAGGAAATGCTGCAGTTAAATACAGAGGCCAGAGTCTACATCTTAAAATGATGAAGATAATTCACACGGCACATGGCTTTTGAGGATAAAAGCTTCCCAACAGAAGAGAGAGAGATCATTACTGGACATTTCTATAAAGCAGGTTTTTTGTGGGCTCCATTGAAGCTGTGCCAATTTACACTGGCTGAGAACCCTTCTGAGAAGGGTTCATTAAACCTCTGTCTCCCTGGCCTATTGCTCCAGGATTTGAACATTTGTTCCTCTGAAAGATTCATTATTCTCCTAATCCAAAATGGTACCTCGGGTTTTAGGGCTGGGTGTGAAGTGCTGGTTCCTGCACTTTTCCCCACATTAAAATAACCCACCATGTGACCTGGGAGATGAGATAGCAAATGTTTGTTTAGCTGGAGTGTGGGTAAAAAAAAGGGGCCTAAGACCCAGATTTGGATGTTTTTAACTCTGCAGCCCCGTTTGGGTTTTGGGCTCTGCTGCCCCTCAGAACAAAGGGCCTTTTATTGCTGCCAGGTCGGGGTTTTTTGCTAAACTCAGAGAAGTCAGATGAATAATTTACATCGAGTTTTGATTGATTTTGTGTCTTTTTCAGTTTGCCAGGGAGCAAGGAACCAATTGCAGTTCCTCATTAGAAATCACTTCTGCTTAAGTCCTGCGACTGCTTCGGGTGCAGCTTACACTGCGGAGGCTGGATCGCAGCCTGAGCCTTGTCATCGGATGCACTTCCAGCTGGGTGAGCACAACTCTGCTTTTTCCTTGTGGCTGCTGCTCCAGCAGTTTTGAACTCACAGAAATTGTCTAAATAACCTGCAATACTCAGACATCTGTTGCTTTTAGGCCACTGGTGGAAACGGCTTTAGCATTGCCACATAAGAGCCTCCCCAAAGCAACCAGAAAAGGGACAGAGCCCCAAGAAGGCACATGAATTTCCCCACGTTTAGTCATTACCTTTCTCCAGCCCCTCTTTGACCCAACACTGGCCTCTGTGTGTCCTGTCAGCTGCAGGAGCTCCAGGATAGAAAAGCATTAAAAGAATGTAGAATTATGGCATCAGGCGTTGTGCCTATTCACATACACTAAAATAGGCATCCAGCATATGTGGCTGATGGCACAGAAATTCCCAGAGGATCTACTGAAAGCAGCCACACTTATTTTGCATATTGTCGTGTGACAATGTGTGTTTGCTGAGCAGACAGTCACGGATTGTGGGGAACAGTCTGGCACCTACAGCCCACATCCTGCTCCAGGAGCCGCAGCCACGGGAGCACTGCGGGATCTGTGGTGTCACAGTCACACATCAGGTAATTACACACCCACACCCACAGCCTGTGTTTGCAGCCAAAAGAAATCTGAAGGAATTTCTCTATTTTGAATTTCGCACACAGCCCAAAGCCAGAAACAACATCCAGAGAAAGTTTGGGAGATTTGGGACTTGGTAAAGGCACGTCAAATATTAAGCCTGTGTTTACAAACACAAGTAACAGAAAACTAAGCTTAAATTCTGTCCTTTTCCTTCCAAGAGATTAAAAACATATGCCAGATCAGAGTAACTAGAGGTTGAACGTTCCTTGTCCTATTTCCCTGCCCACCATCAGAAGAGGATGTCAGTCCAAGGAGGTTTTTTGTCACACTTCTGTCCCCTCTGTGATCTCAGGGAGTGCTGCAGGAATTGTGCATCTCGCTGCATTTTGAAATATGGATTTACATCTTTGGGAGGAAAGTTCCTCCCAAACACTTGAATTTCACTGATAAAGTTCAAGCTGGTACATTTTGTTGTCTCTGACAGTGAACTGTGAAAAGTGAACTTCTGATCACCTATTATAGAGATTAATATATTAATTATACTATACATTGTTAATTACATCTCACTTTACACTGTTAAAGATATATTACAACAATATATAACTATAGATTCTATTATTAATTCTCTATATATTGGATTTCTCTGTAGTTGTCATGCACTTGCAAGTATTTCTGACATATTCTATCTAACGTTGCCCAGTCTCCAAAATCAAGAACTTATTCTGCTGTAGGTTGAAAAGCTCTTGAATTCCACATGGGGAAAGTTCTGCTGTGCTGAAGTAAATAGAGGGAAAAGAAAAAAAAAGAAACTGCTTTTCAAAGCACTAAGATTTTGATACATATCCACCAGAAAGCTTTTAGTCTGTGATATGTATTACAACTTGGTGTTTTTGCTTGGCTGTTTGTCATTATCTACAAAACACTTTTAGGAAAGGCTGTTCATTTCACAGGTGAAATGCAATATTGGGTGGGTTGGGCATTCTTCTAATGGTGCTATTCCCATTAGCTCAGTCTCTGAGCGTGAATCACGTGCCATAAATAATGCAGAATTTAATCCTTCTGAGTTTTTTTAGGAAAACTCCAACATGCTACAAAATATTGGTCCTAAAATGCATCCAACTCCTATAAAGTACCTAATCAATAACTCTTGGGGTACCCCAAGCTGAACAAATGCTGGGCAGTGAATAATTCAGTGAGTTCAGGCAGTTTCTGCTCCAGAACTGACCAGGACCAGTTGAGATTTTCTCCACATTTTGTTCTGCAAAATCTCTACTAAATAATTTGTGTGAACTATTATTGCTGTTCTGAGCATTTATGAGCCCTTTCCTGTGTCTATGATTAAATTTTGATCTCTTTCAGGCAGTTTTAATTGGGTGCATCAATCAAATAGTATAATTTCCTTTTCTTGGCATAACCCTACTAATGAAGTATCTTTTTCTCTGATTTGTAATCCATTGTCTAATCCAGAGTGATGAGTCCTAATCTCTATGATTTGGGAGAACATTTAGGGACATGTTAATCCCTCAACTGCTTAATTACTTTCCTGAATAGAGGTAGGCTTAATATCAGCTTTAATGAAGCTCTGAATTAGCTTTTTTAGGTCATTAAAAGAATGTAAATTTAAAAAGTTACTGCCCCCACATGTCCACTTCCTCACTCCATTAAAAAAACAAGGTGCAAACTGGCTCTGGTTAATACCTGTATATGTAAGTGAAGGTCTGGTTTTCATCTATACAAGTAATAAAAGGTGTAAAAACATTCCTTTCACTGTGGAAATTCAATTTGGTGAAGACAGTCAAGGAAGGTCCGTCAGGAAAGGAAAGAAAAAATCTTATATTACATATAAAACCTGAAATTTCTCCACATGAATATCCAGGAAATGTGGCACTGATCATGTGAAGATGAAAATGGATTTGTGATAATGGCTTTTTAGGGGAGAAGAAATATTTGATTATGTGGTCAATGTGTATTTCTGAAAAATACAAAAACGTGATGCATTCCAGTTACAGTTAGTTCTAAACCCAGGTAGGTTTTGTGGTATTTCTGGACTTCCTTCCCTCCAGTTGCCATTAGTAAATCAGGGCTATTGGGAGTACACAGAAAATGATGGGAAAGGGAAAGGATGTGAAGTTTTTGTTTGACTTAGAGAATTTTGTCCTCCTTAATTCAAAAACTTTGTGAGCCAACACTGAACACAGGGAATTAGGAACTGAGCTAAACAGCAGCGGGATCTGGAGTTTTCCCCTTTTAAGTATGGATTCTGTTAAGGTCAGCAGTGCTGGAAAACTCTTCAAAGTGGTGCTTAAGCGTGGTGGGCAGAGAAAATGAGGCAGCAAATGGAGACCCACATCGATATCGACGTCCTTGTTGGCAGCCTCGGCAGTGGGATGACCCTGGGGACTGGACTAAGGCAGGAATTATACACACACACATATATATATACACACACACACACACAAAATACTTGCACTGCTCTGCAAGTTTCTTGGAGCCAAAGCCAACGTCAATTGATGGGTCAGCTCGTAATGCCCCTCTCTGCGCTGTGAGGAGAACAAATATCCCCTGGGTTTTGGAATGAACACTGCACTCAGGTTCCAGGCACTTTTATAGGAATGGATTTCCAGACCATTTTCTTGGGCCTGTGGAAGATAGACAAGTTATGTCATGTTAATGGTGTTATTTTGACAGTGGTCCCTCTCGAAAAATCCCATGGTATTTAAATTTTAAAGTCTTACTGCTAATGGGAATTTATGGGGCTCACTGTCCATTACCAAGCCTATGAAAATGACTCAGCAATAAGCTCGTGGTTTTAGTTGACTTTGGACAATTGTCTCATTGCTCCCCCCAGGTCACATCGCCATGGATTAGGGCATGGAGTGGTTCTTACCTGCCACATGCTTGTTATTGTTCCCAATGATGTGTGAAATTGGAGCCCGACTGGAATTTCCTTCAGCAAACTTGCATTGTTGGAAGATCAGACTATTGACAGCCTCATTTGATAATTGTAACTCAATATGTTTCATGCCTTAGGGCTGTCATTTAAATTTTACTTCAGGATTATGTTGTACCATTTATGGCTTCCCTTCAGCAGTGTGTTGATTGACACTGCCTTTGGCCCCTGCTCACTACATCTGGCTGAAAATTTCACATTCAAAGTTTTCCAACTTCATGTTTTTCACTGAAAAATGCCCCATCTTTAAATATAAACTTTCCCCAGATAGATGCTTTTTTTTGTTGAAGTCAAACTTTACTCTCAAGTGGTTTAGGGAAAAAAAAAAAAAATCACATTTTTGTCTTACAGGAATGAAAATTGAAGGGTTCAGTTATTCATTTCAAAGCAGCTCTTCCTTCTAAAGCTTGGAACCTCCTTTTCAGTGGAGGAGAGGGGGAAATGGAATATATTTATTGAACTAAGGCAACTGGAAGACATTAGGATGGCAGGGAGGGGTTTGTTTGTTTGTTTTGTGCCCCTTTCAGAGCAGACACCCTTTTTCAACAAGCTTTGCTGTTCTCACACCAGATGGCTTTATTTTTCCAATACTTTATTTTCCTCATGTATATTATCCCTGCTCATGGAAAGAGGATGTGTTTGCTTTTTACTGATCTGCCAGATATTCAACTCCTCAGTAGTAACTCATCCTGGCATCTGATCCAAATTTGGTGATCCATTGGATATTCCTAACATGTTATGGAATAGCAGGAGGAGCCAGATTATCCCTGTTCAGTAACTATCATAGCTACAAAAAGAGCTGTTTGCCAAATAAAGACTTTCAAGGGTTCAATTAATGAATTAACAATGGGGCTCAGCATCCTCCTGGATCTTGGAGCAACTCCCTGTTTTCTGGGCAGTTGGTTTTCATCCCTGTGAGAGTCCATGACCTTTGACAGAGCCCTTGGAGCAGCAACTATTGCAGCTCAAACTGAACCAAGGCATCGCTGGGTATGGGTTTGGCTTCCTCCAGCCCTTCCAGCATTGCCCCATCATTGAAATATGGTCCTGGGAGGGTTTGAAGGAGACTCACATCTTGCTGCCTCAGCATTCCTAATGCTGGTTGCCATAAACAAGGCAGAAACTGCCTCTAATGAGAACACTTTATGCCAGAACATTTTTGCAAGTGCTAATGTTTAACTATCTGATTGCATTATTAAGAATTTATTCTATTTTGGAACCACTGTTTGACGTTCTCAGAAGACAGATCACCCTCATTAAGAGGCTGAGAAAGGCAGAAACTGAGTTTGGGAATGAAATTTAATTTGTCACTGAAACATTAATATAGTAGCAAACACTTCAATTGTGCCATCTGCCTCCTTCTCCAGGGTTTGAGGAGCCCCAGGTTTTTTTCATCCCTGGGAGTCATGTTTTGCTTTAGCCTTCCCTTGGTCCTGGGTACAGGAGGGTGTTGCTGCAGCAGCTGATTGGTATTGGCAGAAACAGCATTTTCTGCACAATGAAAGAGGAGAGCTGGATTATAAAGGATGAAACTCTCAGACACAGAATTGGCCTTGCAAATGCCACTGTTGCTGCGTTAGGATTGGTGGTCTGAGCATTAAAAGCACCACAAGGAGCTAAATATGTCTCTGCCTCAAATGCTCAGCAAAGAGGGATCAATGTTGCTCTCATTTTAAGGTCTCTGGTTTCTAGTTCCTTGTTTTGAACAGGTACCACCCAGGACTCCACCACAGGACAAAGGTGGGCCTCAAATCTCACTTTAATTTTGTGGCTCCTCTTTTTTCCCTCAGTCCAGAGGTTCCCATCCCACAGAGCTCATTTCCCAGCCCAGTGTCTGTAATGAAGGCTCAGCCTCCAAAATGTCAAACAACGAAAAAGGGGAAAAGCCATGACAGAACCGAGGCAAGAGCCCAAGCTGTGACAATGGTGCCGTGTTTAGCACAGAAGGGTGTATGTGCTGAGAGATGAGGGGAACAAAGGCCCTCAGAGAGTCGAGGAGGCACTTCAGGTGTGAGTGTGGAAGGGGCTCAGGGGGATGAGAGCACTGAACACCACAAAACACAGGCTGATGGCAGAGAAACCCAGCAATGAATAGGATGTCATGTTCACTTGATTGATTGCAGTGCATATTTAGTGCAACTCTTCACAGCTGATTAATCTTAATTTGATATCAATCATCAATACTTTCAGCTTGACCAGAGAGGGATTGTTTGCTCATCACAAAGGAGGAATTTTTCCAAAGCAAAACTAATTTTACATATAACCCATCAATTGCAATTAGTGGCAAACTCCAAGGAAAGCCTCCTCTTACACCCTGGAGCATCAGGGATTTAAAAGCCATGTAGATGTGGCACTGGGGGACATGGCTTAGTGGTGGCCTTGGCAGTGCTGAGTTAATGGCTGGACTCTGGTCTTAGAGGGCTTTTCCAGCCTAAAGGATTCCATGATTCTGGGAAAAACTCCCTTGAAAGTCAACATCTCTTAGCACTGTGTAAGATATCCCCTTTCCCCTGCTGACGTGCCTGTGCTCAGTTAATGATCTGGATCAATGATTTATAAGAAGCTGAACTGTGCTAACATTTCCTTCTCTGTAACTGAAAAAGGAAAAAAAAGAAAATTGTGTGGCTGGGAAGGACCAGCACGTGTGGGAAGTGCTAAAAGTGCTCTGGGGAAAGCAAGGGATCTGATTGATGTCTAATTAAGAACAGAGAATTACAGAAGTGAAATGATTCACTTTTAATGAAAAGTGGAACAAAAGGCCACCACAAACAACAAGAAAAGCAAATATACCAGAGAAAGGGGGGAAGTCTGAATGAGTCAATGGCAGTGGTGTTAAGATGGTCAGGGCAATTCAGGGCAATCCTCCATGAAGGAGCAAAACAAGAGGGTTTTAATATTGAAAAGTATTCTGTTTAATGGGCAAGGTGTCCCCCCAGTCACTACTGGTGTGCAGTGGCAGCGATGACATGGGTAAAGTTGCATCCTAAGGTATGAACATTCCAACTGCGAACATTCTCTGTACATCAGGAGCATTGAACAAGGAAGAACAGAGGGACAGGAAAAGGAATGGAAAAAAAGTGAAAAAGGTCTGGAAAATACATTTTAAATACATTTTACCAAACTTCAAGACCAAACTAATTTCTTTCAGGTCATATTATCACAATGAAGAAAAGAAAACAGAAACAAGAAAGTACTTTATATTTTGTTATGCTATATTTATTATAGTATTATTTTTATTGTTTTATATTACTGTTTTTAGCATTATCTTTATTATTTTATATTATTGGTTATTTTTATTGTTATTATATATTTGCTGAAGAAAAATCTCTTTTTCTGGCCACTGAAACAAATCCTGGTGACTGCTCAGTGACAGAGAACGGGTTCCTGAAGGAATTCCTTACCCACAAATTCATTACACTAATTATACTGTATTTTACACTTATAATTATTATAATTTTATATTATATAAAGTTGTAGGTTACATAATATAATTATATAGGAATTATATTGTAATTATATAGGCATAATAATAAGAATTTTTTGTCTCTACATACAGCAACCGAAAAGATGATTTGATAGAGGGTTTTTGGAAAACATTTGGTGACACTAATGTGGGAGCTGTGTGGTTGCCTTGTTACTGAAATGCCATAGGTAAGACCCAGTTCCCTGGACTGTACTGGGTGGGACATGAGGTTTGTACCACTGCAAATGGCTGGTGATGTTTGGTTGAGCCTTCACTCCAGCTGCAATTCTGATGGAATTTTGCAAGGAATTATGGAAGAAATGCACTTAGAAAAGCTCAGTGGAGGAGAAACCTCACTCCAAACTCAGCTTAAGTAGCTCGTTTCCTTGGTGCAATTTGAATGCACTATACAATGTATTTTTTGAATATTTGTGTGACCTTTACTAGGAGAATTTACTTAAGAACAGCTTCCTGTAGCTCCTCCAATTCTGTGCACAAAGTAGGTTGAGAAAAAAAAGCTGCTCAGCATTTCTTAGCAACAAATTCTCCTCTGTGCACTTTTTTTATTATTGCTGTTATTTTACAGCTACGCTTCTGGCAGCAGCACAAGGAATGCAGGCTCTCGCAAGAGGATTTTCAGGATGCACAGCATAACCTCTGTAAGTTGTCCAGCATAAAATACTGTTCTGATTTGGGGTTTCAGGATTTGCAGGAAAAGAGGAAGTTTGAGCCTATTCAAGACTGAGGGAGAGAATTACTATTCAGGTGGAAAAAGAAATTGCTCAGAAAATCTGAACAATTTTGTATCTTCCTTTCTCTCAGCTGTATCTGCATTGAAGTGCCTTCAGCCTGTAATAAAAGCAATTAATTTCCTGACCTGCTCAGAAAAATGGATAAAAAAAACACCCTTCGAGAGAGGGAGGGTGTGAATAGACACGTTTAACAGAACAGGGGGAAAATGATGTCAAAGACTGAACTTCAGAGGGAAACCTGTAAAATATTAGTTAACCTTTGTTGCCAACATAACAAACATAACTCAAGAAAAACTCCTTCTTGTACCTAGAAATGATAACATTAAATCTGTTTCTACTTGCCCAGGTGAGGAACAAACCCTGCCACATGTTTAACCCTCACCAAATTCCTCCTTCCTCATCCATTTTTTCCATTGCATCCTCGGTCAGGAATGCCTGGGTGATTTGAGAGGTGATTGCTGTTAGTACCACTAAGGGAATCAATCCTAATTCACTTAGGTTTATTTTCTAAGTGGCTAAAGAGATGTAACATCAGCCCCCGACAGGGGAGAGCAGCTCCTGCGTGTGTGGGAATATTAATGAGGATTGGCTCAAGGTAACCAGCCAGATCTGTTTGCTAAAGCCAATTAGTTATTAATCAGCGGCTTGCTCACACGAAAATGTCTGCTTATTTTAAAATGAAGGAGAAATACAGCCTGGAGAGCGATATCAAACCCAGTCATGTGAGAAAACAGAAGTATGTAGCACAGATTTTGTGACCTAAGAGAGATAGTGAAGAGGTTTTCATTTAAAACAGAACCTTCCCAAACTCTGAGGGAGTTTAAATCCTCTCTGCAAACTGGACTCTTCTCTAGTCAACACCTGAACTTAAACTTTGGGCTTGGCTGTGCTACTGTGGAATCAGAATGTTGCAGGTTACACACAGAAAAATACTCTGTCTTTGACAAAATCTGTTCTTTACTGCCTTGGTTCCTTCCATGGAAATATCCAAGGGCTGGACACTTCATGCTGGGAACTCTTTGTAGCAGGTGAAAGTCACTGAGAGACAACCTGGCCCACAGGACAAGGGCCATCCTTCTTCTCCAGGCTCTGAGTTGGGAATGACCCAATTTCAAAATCCAGCAGAAATCCCCCAGTTTATTTCACTGCAGAGCAAATTCATTTAGCACCAACATCCTCTACAAGCAAATCCTCTGCTCTGCAGCCACTGAGACCCACTTTTCGTCCCAAACGAACCACAGACCAAGCCAAACCAAGCTTTTCAGGCTGTTTTGCATTTTTTAGCATTAAGCAACCCCCTGGTTGCAGTAATACCCTTTCTCCCGCTCCCTCTCCAGCTGTTCTCCAGCATCCTCTCCAAACTCCCATCACTTCCAGTTTTATCAAGGACCGAGTCTTCCCTGCAGAGGTTTCCATTGGCTTAAACTCTCAAGTTTCCCACGATAAGGAATCAATAATCATTTAATATTTAAGCAGCTTACAAGCCACAATTGAACTGTAGTTGTGACAGCAGTGTCCCAGCCGCAGAGAATCCCTGGAAATCCAAGTGCCACAGGCAGCAAGACATTAGTAAGTGGGGGGTGGGTCTCTGCCTGAGAACCAAGCACCTCCCTTGGGATAAACACTGCTAATGATCCTTCCAGTGGTTCCCCTTCTCCCCACTGAGTGTACCCTGTTTCCGTGTTATGGAGGGGAATCGGATTTGGGGCAGATCACTGCCGAGGTGGCTTTAATAGAAAGACAGCTCAGGGCAGGCAAAGCCCAAGTGGTCAGAGCTTTGATCGCTCTGCCCGTAAAAGCAGGATTTGGGATCAATTATTCCCCAGCAGGTGATCCTTGTCTGCTTTGTCCATTTGGCTGTGGGGCAGCTCCTGAAAATATCCTTCATGACTCTGCAGAAACAGAGCACTTAAAGAGACTCTCTGTGCCAAGGGTCTTAATGCAGCCACGTGGTATGGACAGGTTGGGAGTTCAGCACTAAGAAACCACAAAATAACATAATCTGTATTTACAGAGAGATTGCAGACAACTTTCCTTCACACTCAGTTTATCCTCTGGACTCGGAGGTGTCACTGCCAGCAAAGGCAGCTCAAAGTACAGCTTAGGTACAGCAAAGAGCTCAAGCAAACAGCTCCATGCCCCCAAATTAAGGGCCCTGCTCTGCAGCTATGTGTGCGCATTGACACAAAATGAGAGGAACAGGCACTTTCCAGGTGTATTTTCACCTCCATTTAGTAGCTAAGAAGTAATCCCTGTAGGAACAGGTTAAGTAAGTATAAATATATAATACCTGTCTGAAGTCTTTAACATGGTGGACAATGGCCATCTTTTCACAATGACACAGGAAAGCTTAAAAGCGAAGTAATCCCTTCTCTTTTATAAGCTGTGTGAATACTTTACCAGTGAACACATTCTGAAGTTTAAAGGAAATCAATGGTGTTTGTTCCAGGCCTTTAAGAAGAGGTAAGAAACCTGAAACAAGGATTGTGTGGCGATAAGGAGTGTTGGGCCCTTGTAATCCTCAGCTTGTTTTGTGTCCTGAGGAAATGCTCTGCTTTGTTGCAGACAGCTGGCTGCTCCCTGGACATCACTAATCCCCTTGAGCAGCAGTGTTGGAGTCTGCAAGCAATGAAAACCCTCATTAGGGATGATTTTTGTCATCTACCACTGCAATGAAGAGATTCCTGCAACACAGTCAATGGCTATCGTCCTTTCCTGTGTGATAATTTGGTTTATTTTTCTGTAATCTCCTCATGGCATGAAACAATGGTGTTGAGAGCAAAGGAAACAATCAGTTAGGATTCCTTGATGAATTCTGCATGCCCCCTCAATTTGCTTTTTTCCCATAATTTCTCACTTGGGGCTGAGCTCCACAGGGCATGTTCTGTACCAGGCACCCTGTGTTTGCCTGTGAGAAAACCCCTCATTCTTAGGAACTCTTGCCTTCTAAAATTGCTTGCTGACTATCAGCTTTGAGGAGCTCCAGCACGATTGGTGAGTTTCTGGGGGCATTCCCTGCCGCAGGATGGATTTTAAGGCCAATGAAATCTGATTAGATGAGAGATATCAACACTCATTGCCTGTTCTTCCTCAGGATTTCAGGGGTGTCTGTGTATTATGTCTGACCCTGCAGTTGCTAATTAGGGATGCATCCATTATGTTAGGGACAGCTCAGTCTCAGGAATGATGCATTTGACTTACTAGTAGAGTTTTCCAAGAGAAAATATGTTCCTATCACGTTTACTCCTCAATTACTGCTAATGAATACAAATAACTTGCTTACTTAAAGCAATTATAAACCTTGTGCTAAGAAACCAAAATTAAGTTAAGCAAGTATAGCTCATTTCTTCTCCGTTTCTCCACTGGCTAAATAATTCAATTACGCTTGGCAATTTTTAAGAATGCTCTGTATAAATAATTGATTTATATTCTAATATCATTATTCAATAGGCTACAACTTTTTTAGGCCTTGCAAGAGCTTTCACACATCCAGATTCTCCCCACACCTGATTTAACAGCAGATGATGAAATGGTTTTACTCCAATGTTCATTCCTATCCCCACTGCTACAGAAGCATTATGCAGGTGTTTTCTTTTCCACAGGTGTTTGCCAGTTTGTCAGGAACAAGATGACCATGAGGAATCCAAACCTGCCTCATGGTGGGCAGTTTTCCTTTGCTCGGACCATGCCAGCCTTTCCAGAGGAGCTTCTGAACTTCTTTGCAAGTTATTATTTTTCTGTTACCCTTAAAAGAACCTGATGCCCAGAGCTGTATCTTTTGAAATTCTACCCTTAATTCCATTTTCATTTTTAATTCCTATTTAATTTGTTTCAGATTTCTTTCTAAACTTTCTTCTTTGATGCCCACATGGAACTTAAAATGCCTTTTTTATGCTGTAACGACTCTCTGCAGAAGTTTCTGACTCCTCAGGAAAGCACAAAGCTGTGCACATACATGTTACATAAACTCCTCTTACCTAGGCTGCCCAAGCTCCAATGGGTTTGGGTTTATTTAGTGCTAAAAGAATGACAGAGCTGCGTCAGTTTAACCTCTCTGTCTTCCTCCAGTGATTTAACTCCTGGCTCACCTAAATAATTAACTAGCAACATTCTATAATCAAACTTTAAATCCAAACTGAATTTATGCTGTTAGGATTTGTACTGTTGTATTTAACTTTTCCAAAATAACTGTGCTGGTTTGTGGTTTTGATGTAACACAGACACGGAGGTGTCTTTTTTTCATCCTCTCTAAAGTACTTCAACTAATCAGCATTTCTGGTATGTAGTTACAGTCTCCTGGCAACAAAACTTTACCTTAAACTGACCCTTGTTGTTTGGAGATCCTGAGCCCAGAGCACATTATAGCTCTTCTTTTTCCAAACACACTTAGTACTTTTCCTTGGTTTCCCTCATTTTCCCTTTTTATCCCTCATTTTTCCTACCTCTTGCTTGCCTGAAATAAAACATCAGGAATACATTAATATTTAGACACACACTCTTCCTCCTTCTGGTTGTTCCCTTGCAAATAATCTGAGCCTGTCACTCAGCAAACCCTTCCTTCAAAGAAGAAAAGGGAAATACCTAAAGCTTGTATTCGCATTTACTTAAAGCTGATGTGTCTTACAGGCCACACACTGGTTTTTCCCTGTGATTAATTCAGGCATAGCCACACTGCAGGGTTGGGATTGTGGGAGTTAATAGGACAGTGCTTTTCCAAATTATAATTCTTATTGTGTATCCCAGAGGATTAGAGTTACTCTGCCCATTGGGAGTGCAGTGTTAACAGCAGTTACCTATGAACAATATGGAACAAAATCACAGCCTGCTTTGGGTCGGAAGGGACCTTGAACCTCAGCCGGTGCCACCCCCTGCCCTGGGCACCTTCCACTACTAGCCCAGGTGGCTCCTGTGTCCCCTGCTGGTCTGTCTGTGTCCCCGCTAAGCTCCTGTGTCCCTTCCTGATCTGTGTTCCCCCCTGAGCTCCCGTGTCCCCTCCTGGTCTATCTGTGTCCCCCCTGAGCTCCTGTTCCGTGTCCACAGGCCAAACACAAGCGGTACTTTGGGCACTCCGCGCACGTCACCAACATCCGCTTCTCCCACGATGACAAGTACGTGGTGAGCACCGGGGGGGACGACTGCAGGTAAGGGCTGGGTTTGCTCTGAGCATGGGGGGGACAACTGCAGGGGAGGGCTGGCTGAGATCTGAGCGCTGCAGGTGAGGCTGGGCTTAGTACGAAGCTCAGCCAGGGCTGCACACACAACACATCCCCCCCCAGCTCATACACACCACAAACACACCAAGCACACGCACACGCTAAGCATGCCCTAAGCACACTTCAAGCACACAGTGGGTGCTTGGCCTGTTAGCAAGAAGTGCACTCCTGGGACATGCACACACCAAATACGGCCCATGCATACACCAGGACGTGCCCAGCATGTGCGAGCTATATACCATGCACACACCAAGCACATGCTAAGCACTCACATGCATACACCACATACATGCTAAGAACATATACAAAGGAAGTAAATGCTCACCACATGCTAAGTACATCCCAAGTGCACACACAAATGCTGAGTGCATGCCATGCATGTGCTAATCACATGCACACACCAAGTACACACCCTGCACAGACATATGACATGTCACACATATGCCAACCAGACACCACGCACACATAAAGGACACAGTAAACACATGGTGAGCTCACACAGAGTACATGTCAAGCACCTGTCTGTGGTCCCACTGCCCCTGGGGCAGCTCTTCCTGCAGTTCCCCTGCCCCGCAGTGCCCCGGCTGGGCCCAGGCAAGCAGCAGGGATGGGAGAGGAGCCCCAGGCCCTTTGGAGGCTGCTGGAACCCCCCTCCCAGCCTTGGGCCCCCGGGCTGCCCCAGGCCAGCTCCCTGAGGGCACAGGGCTGCTGGCTGTGGGGATCCCTCTGGAATGGCCTGGGCAGGAGCACAGCCCAGGCTGCTGGGAGTGCAGCTGCACCGGGGGCGCTGCAGCGGCCGGGCCAGGAGTAGCACCGTGCGTGGAAAGCAGGGCTGGGAGGCAAGGCTGGAGCCCAAACCAGGAGAAAACGATTCCAAGGCACTTGCGGGGTAGAAAGTTCAGCCAAAGGTAGAAACTTGAAACTAAAGTGGACTTAAAAAGGTGCCCTTTTCTCCTTCAATGACAGGAAGCTGAAGAGGGACCTGTGCACTGCCCGGCAGACTCCCAGCTTTGCCGAGGGCTCCCGGCTGGAGTGGGAAGCAGGTGTGGGAAAACCTGCCCTTCCCGAGCCACCGCTGCGGCCCAGCTTCGGACAGTGACGGGCCGGCCTTTGCCCAGGGCTGTCCCCCTTCTCACAGGTGCTTTGAACAACAGTCTCGGGCCAAAGCAGCGGCAGGAGGGGCCTCTTGGGCCTCCCGGGTCCCAAAGGCTCCCCTTGGCAGGGCCGGGGGCTGTGCCAGCCCAGCCAGGGCGGCCGTGGAGCTTCATCCAGGCCAGGCCGGGGGTCCAGCCGTGCCAGGCCCTGCTGTGGCTCCTCAGAGGCAGCGCCACACGAACACACTGCGGGGAGAGACACAGAGAGGGGCAGCAGGGGCTGGGAGGGCACAGAGAGGGGCAGCAGGGGCTGGGAGGGCACAGAGAGGGGCAGCAGGGGCTGGGAGGGCACACAGAGAGGGGCAGCAGGGGCTGGAGAGCCTTGGGCCCAGGGACACAGGAATAAAGACATTTGTGTGTGGGGGGGGTGTGAAATAAAGACAGGGCGTGCGTGTGAAATAAAGACAGGGCGTGTGTGTGAGTGCACTAAAGCCACGGGGTTGTGCCACCCTGGCTGCCCCTGGAGCTCCAGCGTGAGGTGTCCAGGGCAGCCCAGCTCGGCCCTGCAGCTCCTCCCAAGCACCGGCACCAGGCCCTTCCCAGCAGGGATGGAGCTGCTGCGCAGGTGGGTGTGGGTGTGACCTGGGCACGTATGTGACATGTGCGTGTGATGTGTGTGATGTCTGCGCTGTGTTTGTGTGGGCTCGGTGTATGTGGAGTGTTTGACGTGTATGAGGTGCCTGTGTGTGTAGGTGAAGTGTGGGTGGTATGTGATACGTGGGGGTGTCTGGGTGTGTATGTGACCTGTCTGGGGTGTCTGTGTGTGGTGTGTGTGTGGGGGTGTGTGATGTGTGTATGTAACGTGTGCCATGGTGTGTATGTGGGGCGTGCATGGTGGGGGGAGCGTGTGACGTGTGTATGTGCCATGTGTGGGGAATGTGTGTGTATGTGATGTGTGCATGCAGCGTGTCTGTTTAGGTGTGCAGGGCATGTATGTGTGGTGGTTGTGTGTATATGGGCTGTCTTTGTATGTGATGTGTGCCTGGGGTGTATGTGATGTGTGTCTGTGGGGTGTCTGCATATGTGATGTGTGTCTGTACGATAAGTGTGTGTGTCTGAGTGCTGGCCCTGTGTGTGTGGGCTGTGCGTGTCTGCTCCTGCGTGTGCGTGCTCGGCTATGTGCTGCATGTGGNGGGGGGGGGGGGGGGGGGGGGGGGGTGTGTGGCACCCACGGGTGTGGCTCTGTAGCTGTGTGCTTGACGTGTGCAGGGCTAGAGCTTATGTGTGGGGCATGAGCTTGGCAGGTTTGGGGAGGTGGTGTGTGTTCGTGTGCTTAGCGTGTGCTTGGCATGTGTGCCTGAGCTGAACTTGCTGCATGTTGCTGGGTGCTGAGTGTGTCTGTGAGGGTGAAGTGTGGCGTGTGCTTGGTGTGGCTGGGCCCTTGGCATATGGGTGTTCTTGCTAAGACCATGCTAAAACCATGCAAACAGCATGCTAAAAAGCAGGCAAAAATAAAAATCCACTCTGAAACAAAGACGCTGAAATCATGCTGAGAGCACCCTAAGGACATGGAACATACTAAGAACATTCCAAAACATGCTAAGAGCATGCAAAAAACGTGAGAAAATAAAAACCCACTGGAGAACATGCTAAGAACATGGAGCAGGTGAAAATCATGCTAAAATAATGGAACATGCTAGGAACGTGTAACGTGCAAAAATCATGCTAAGAACATGCTAGGAACACCACACACTAAAAAATTGTTAACAACAGGAAACATACTCAGATTGTGCTAAAACATGCTAGGAACATGAAACATGCTAAAATAATGCCAAGATCGTGCTAAGACCACAAAACATGTTAAAATCATGCAAAGAACATGCTAAAAATCATGTTAACATGTCAACATGCTAGGAACATATATAACACCCTTAACATGCAACCCCCCCCAATCATGCCAAGAACATAAAACATCCTAAGATAACGCTAAGAACATGTAACATAATAAAATCATGCTAAGAACATGTAACAGGCTAAGACCATGCCACAATCACACCAAGAACATGCAACATGTCAAAATAATGCTAATTACATGCTAAAATGACACTGAGAACATGCTAGAAACATGCTAAGAACATGTGACAAAAATACCATGAACATGCAACATACTGAAATCATGATAAATTCATACTAAAAACATGTAACATGCTAAAATTATGCTAAGAACACGTAACAAACCTCTAGTCATGCTAAGAACATATAACATGCCAAGAACATGCTAAGAGCATGTAGCATGCCAGAATCATGCTGAGACCATGTAACTTGCTAACATCATGCTGACATGTAACATGCGAGAATCATGTTAAAAAATGTGTAACATGTTGCAACCATGCTAATAACATGTAACATGCTAAAATAATGCAAGAACATGCAACATACTAAGAACATGCTAAAATCATGCAAAGAACACGCCGATATCACGCCAAGAACATGTGACATGGAAAAATCATGCTAAGAACATGCAGAATGTTCATTAATGGTTTTAGCATGTTACATGTTCTTAGCATGGTATTAGCATGCTATTGGCATAACTTTAACATGTTCCTAGCATGCAGCATGTTCTTGGCATGATTTTAGCATGTTACACGTTCTCAACATGATTTTTAGCATTATTCGTATGTTACATGATCTTAGTATGTTCTTGGCCTGGTTTTAGCATGTCCTGTGTTCTTAGCATGATTATAGCATGTTCTTAGCACAATTTCATCATGGCATCTGCATGATTCTAGCATGTTACATGTTCTTAGCATGTTAGATGTTCTTAGTGTGTTAGCATGATTTCAGCATGGTATATGTTCTTAACATGATTGCAGCATGTGCGTAGCATGATTTTAGCATGAAAGTATTATGTTCTTGAGATGATTCCAGCATGTTACATGTTCTTGGTGTGGTTTTAGCATGTTCTTAGCATGTTGCAAGAATGGTTTAGCATGTTCTTATCATGGTAGTAGGGTTTTAACACGTTCTTATCATGTTTTAGCATGTTGCATGTTCTTAGCATGGGGGTGTGCCTGGACAGTGTGTGCGACAGTACAGTGTATGTGCGTGCCTGTAGAGTGTCTGTGTGTGTGTGTACAGTGTATGTGTGTGCCTGGACAGTGTGTATGTGTGTGCCTGGACAGTGCGTGTGTGTGTGTGGTGTGTGCAGCCCTGGCTGAGCTCCGTACTAACCCAGCCCTTACCTGCAGTCGTCCCCCCCGGTGCTCACCACGTACTTGTCATCGTGGGAGAAGCGGATGTTGGTGACGTGCGCGGAGTGCCCAAAGTACCGCTTGTGTTTGGCCTGTGGACACGGAACAGGAGCTCAGGGGGGACACAGATAGACCAGGAGGGGACACGGGAGCTCAGGGGGGACATCGACAGACCAGGAGGGGACAGAGACAGACCCTGAGCCCACAGCAATCCCCGCTCCACAGCACCCCTGGGCTCTCCTGGGAGCTGCCAGGGATAGGCCATGTGGTTTGGGTGCTGGAAAACCCTGTACTGAGGAGTTTGGGAGAAGCAAAAGCTGGTGAGGGGAAAAGAAAACAGGCACTTACAAACTTCTCAGTGCAGGGGAAGTCGAACAGTTTGACGAGCCCGAAGTCGTCCCCCGTGACGATGTTGAGTCCCGCGTGGGTCACGCAGGCACAGTTCACGTCCGCCTTGTCTGCGCTGCGTGGCCAGATCCCAATGACCTCGTCCCCCAGGATGCTGCTCCAAAAGCAGGGTACAAGAAAAGTGTCAGGGTGCAGGACTGCCTCGCTGATGCTCTTGCACAGGGCGGGCAGAGTGAGGAATTGCTGCATTTGAAATAAACCCTTTCCCTCCAAATCACTGCCCTGACTCCGCTCCTGTCACAGAGACCATCATAAGAATACGTGGGGTTTGTGCAACCCTTTAACCATCTCCATCCATAAATTCCAGGGTTTATCTCCCCTGAAACCACTGTCACTGTTCTACACAAGCACCCGGTGCAGCTCTGGCCTCCTCCATCCCTTGTGGACATGTGTGCCCTCCCCAGGGATTTCTGACTGCACTGTTCCCTCGGCCACGAGCTCCTCAGCCAGGGAATGCCTCTCTGGAGGGTGACTAGTCCCCAAACCTGGCTGTTCTGCCCTTGGACCCAGTTCCTCTGTAACTGCCACTGCCAGAGGCGTCTGCCCCCCTCCCACCAGCTGCTAGGAGTCCTGAGAAACAGGGAATTCGGGGCACATTCTTATGCTCAACAGCAGAGCAAGTGGAGTAGGAGCTTCTCAGTTACCTTCTCCCACACCTGCGTGGTTCTCACCCCCTGTCAGGTCTGCCTTTGGGCTCTCCCACTTCCTGCAGGAGAGCACAGCCACAGCTCTGCAGTCCTGGGGAGAGGTTCCTGGATTCATGTGTATTTTAATGTATTTTAATGACACCCACAACTCCTTAATACAAGCAGTGCACGTTTCCAAGCCTTCTGTGCTGCTGGTGTTTGCTGGTGTGGGACAAGGCAGCGCCTGCCCCAGTGTGACAGTGCAAGTGAAGCCTTGACTGGCCCAGAGCCATGAGAGGGTTCCAGGACAACAAGCCACTACTGCTCTACAACAGCCCCTGGTAGAATTACTACAGCAATCATTACCACAGACACCCAGCAGTTACAGATGTGTGTAAAACCCAAGTGTGGGAGACACAGCTCCCCAGCATAGTCCTGGGTGTTACCTGGTCCACGTGGCCCAGGTGATCTTCTCTATGACTGCAGGGTCTGTGATTTGCTTCCCCAGGGGCACCTCGTGAACCTGGCGCTTGTAGGCACCGGTGGAGACCTGGGAGTGGGAGAGCAAAGAGCTGGGACCTCTGCCACAGACACACCATGGTCCCTGAGAGTTCCAGCAGGAACAGTCTCCCCAGGTTTTACGAGGAACCAAACACCTAGGAAAAAATTTCTCACTTCTCCTGTTGATCTAGAATTCATCCTGTGCAACATGAAAGAATGACAATTCACAGGATGATGGTTCCCATGCAGAGCTGACGGATTCCTTTCTGTTCTACACTCTCTGCTTTATCTCTACCCAATTTTACTAAAACAGAAACCTCACCACTTAATCGAGCTCTCATACACATCCCAGCCCTGGGATTATAGCCATTCCACATAGTCCTACTTCATGATTTCTTTCGCAGCTCCACCGCTCCCTTGCTCTGGGGGATCCTCTGCCCCTTGCACACCTGAGTTAGTGTCTCCCTCCTGTCCAAAGGGCACAGTGACTCCCACGCTCCCAGGGCTGCCCACACATACCTGGATGTACCTGCTGTCTGCAGAGAAGTCCATCTGGATGACAAAGCTGGCAATGTCCTTGCAGTACCCGATTCGGTTCAGGGTTGTGCCTTGAGTGAGATCATAAAAATCCACAGTGTGTTCCTGTGACCCCACTGCCAAAAACCTGTTATCTGGGCTGATCCTGCACAGTGAAACAAGGAATGGGGATGTCACTGGCTGTTTCTGTGCACAACTTGCTTTTGGTTCTCATGTCAACACAACAGTATATTTTTTTTACTGGAAAGCAAGAAAAAAATTCTACTGACAACAAGATTGAACCCAAACCAAATGTGGATGCTTAGGAGGATGAATTACTGCGGGTATCTCTGCCAGAGGGCAGGGTTGGATGGGATTTTGGGAAGAAATTCCTGGCTGGGAGGGTGAGCAGGCCCTGGCACAGGGTGCCCAGAGAAGCTGTGGCTCCCCCTGGATCCCTGGAAGTGTCCAACGCCAGGTTGGGCTTGGAGCCACCTAGGATAGTGGGAGGTGTCCCTGTCCAGGGCAGGGGGTGGCACTGGATGAGGTTCAAGGTCCCTTCTGACCCAAAGCAGGCTGTGATTTTATTCCATATTTTTCATAGGTAACTGCTGTTAACATTGCACTCCAATGGGCAGAGTAACTCTAATCCTCTGGGATACACAATAAGAATTATAATTTGGAAAAGCACTGTCCTATTAACTCCCACAATCCCAACCCTGCAGTGTGGCTATGCCTGAATTAATCACAGGGAAAAACAAGCCTGTGGTATGCGAGATACAGAGGCTGTAACTGAATGTAAATACAAGCTTCAGGTATGAGAGTGCACCTCACCATTTCACACAGGGACAACAAATCCGGAGCTACAAAACCCTTGGGGAATCGGGAGCTTGACAGACATTTCCTTGTGTGGGGGCTGTGTATTTAGAGCACCTCAGGTGGGGTTTCCTACCTGATATCCTGAATGGCCGACTTCCTGTCGCGCTTCTTGCCCCAGACCTTGAGGCTGTTGACGAGCAGGAGGACGAACTCGCCGTTCCTCATGCCAATGGCTACCATCTCCCCGTCGGGGCTGTAGGCAGCACAGCGCGCCGGGTGCCCCAGGGCCACCTTGTTCACCAGCTTCTGTGGGGACACACCACAGGCTCCCAGCTCCCCGCACAGGCAGCGGCCACGCGCAGCGCGCCAAGTGAGACAAATTGTCTCTGTTTCCCTCTAACAGGACATGGAGTTTCACAACCAGCCACTCCCCCCACTGCAATTCACATGGGCTCTTGTTTGCATCTGTTTTGTAGGGTCACATCCAGTTTCACACCAGAAGGATGACTATTTAGCTGAAAAAAGCTGAAAAATCAATTTCCTAATCTGTTTGAAAGGTGGCTTTGATATCTTCTACAACTGGCAGCATTTTCACTTCTCCAAATGTACTTATAATATAATAATTTCCCTTATTAAAAATTATCCCTGTTAGCTCAGGCAAGGACCTTTTGAAAAGGTTTATTTTGCCCTACATGAGCAGAAACCTTTTTGTTGTTTTTTGGGGTTTTTTTTAAATGTTTTATTTCTTTGTTGTTTTTAGAAATGGTTGTTAGTCCATTTGACTTGGGAAAAAAGGCCTGAAGCCACCTGATGGGTTCTATGAATATCCCTGTTCAATCACATGTGTTTCCATCTCAGGATACTCACTTTGTCTGACAGGTCCCAGATCCTTGCCGTGCCATCGTTACTTGCAGAGATAAATATGTCTTTGGAGGGGTGAGTTGCCAAGCCCCAGATCTCCCCCTCCATGTGACAGTCAATCAACAAGTTTGAAGCAGCATTTTTTTCTCCTACTTCAAGGATTTCTCCATCTTTTGTTCCCACTAAGATTTTTCCCTGTTTGTAGCAGAAAAAAAGAACAGAGAAAGGTTGTCAGTGCACCAGGAACATCTTGGCATGGTCTAACCTGCCAGAGCTTCCTTACCAAAGGCACAGATACAGCTTGGAATTGCTTAATGGTACTTGACTGGAAATACAAACCAGCGTTCCCCAGTAGGGTGTTCCCAAGGAGGGAACCTGACATGGCAGGTGGACAGAGCTCTGCTGGGCAGTGACCCAGCGTGTGCAGTACCACCCGCTCCTCTCCTGGGGCATCCACAGGAACACACTGCCAGGTACAATTTGAACGTGACTTCTGCAAGTCAAATTACTCTGCCATTTCTATCGTCTTCGACTCTACAAAACCCAGAGTCCCTCAGTAATTCTCTGTGGGGGTTTTGTGACTTCAAAGAAACATAAACTGTGATCCACTGCGCCCCAGGGAAGCACCTGAGCTGTGCCTGCAGTTCATGGGAAGCAAACCTTGCAGGGACCCAAGTTTCTTTGGCTGTTGGAAAAGAAAATCAGAAGGTAAGGTCCTACCTGGTGAGATGTGTCCCTACCCCCAGGGGCCTGCAGAGCCCTTCCCTCCCATTGCTGACGGGGAGCAGAGGCTGGCACCAAGCCCCAGCACTGCAGTTTCAAGGCCATCCCCAGGCTCAGGGAGATGAGCTGGCAGCAGGGGGGCAGACACAGCCTTCTCCTCCCCTCCGTGTGCCCGCGGCTCCCCCGGGCAGCCCGAGGTGGGGCTCCCTCACCTTTCCCCGGCACACGGAGCGCACGCACTCGATGAGCTGCCCCGTCTCCAGCTGGAAGGCCCGGCAGCGCTTCATCTCCTGGTCCCACAGCTTCACTGCGCCCCCCTCCTTGGTGCTGCAAACAAGGGGCTGTGTTACCCGGGTCACCCACGGGCAAATCCTGCCTGTCACAGAACATACACTGACTCCTCTCTGCCCTATGTGAAGATGCCTCGCTACCGTGCAATGGGGAGTAAGTTATAAAAACTAAATGCCTTCACACTTCGTGTTTTAAACTGCTTCATAATTTGCTCTCTTGTCAAAAAACAACCAATTGTTCTCTTGTCACTCTGTTTCAAATGTCTGCCACTTGGCAGATGTGTTACTCCTGTTAACTCAGAGACCTTACACTGGGAGAGGTTGGCTGGAGTTTGACAGAATTTAAAAATTAAGAAAACCCCACTTATGGCAAGGGTTCAGGCAACAAGGAGCTTATCAAAGTGTTCAGATCAATCCCTGGGAGGTTCAGTGTGTCCTTGGTGTGAAACTTTGTGTCCTTCTTTGGTCCTTGACTTCTTGAGGCACCCACACAACATTTCGAGTGCAAGTGCCCCAGCACAGGGACCCTTTACCCCTGGGGCAGTGGGTAAGTCACTACAAACAAACCCCAAAGAGACAGAAGGTGTGCAGTGCAGGAAGGTGACGTGTCTTACGGCCTCTCCTTCCCGCCGGTGACAATGAGTCCGTCCCGGAGAGTCGTGTACATGGTGAACACGGGCCCTGTGTGAGCTTTGGCCACCAGCCTGACCAGGAAATGGTCCTTCCACACGTAGACGTCTCCATTGATGGCACCCGTGAATGTGAGGTTGTTCTGCAACAAACAGCAGCAACCTCTCATATAACAAACACCTCTGCATTTCTGTTCACCTTCAACCAGAACTCTTCAAATGAAACTGAAAATTCCTCAATGCCCACACTGGCCAGTGTTCTGTGCTGTCACCACTGGTTGTACCAACTGGCATGTGCCACACTAAAACCATTAGCAGAGAAAAAGGTTGCAGAGCCTGTGCACAGACTAACAACATCACAGCTTTGGAATCAGTGAAGTGCTAAATAACCAACGAAGCAAAAGAAATAAAGCCAGGCAGTAGGTGTGCACAGACCTTAACAGCAAACGTTCACTGAGAGAAATCCAATTGTGCTCAGCAAATTTCGCAAAGAACCTGAAGATGTTCAGGTGTTACATCCACGTTTCACTCACAGGCACCATCCCCCTGGGATGGATTTCAACACGGAAAACTGACCCCTGCAGTTCAGTAACACTGGAATGTAAAGTTCTGTGGCAGGGAATTGGAACTCACCGCTCCGAAGGCCACGGAAAGCATGGTCTGCATTTTGGCATCTTCCATGGAGCCAATGACTCCTTTCTTGTAGAGCAAAGCACTGCCAGCCAGTGTCCAGAACTTCATGTGCTTCACCCCCACTGACACAAACTGGGTGTCAGAGTCCGGGCGGAATTCTACAACAAAGATCCTCTCCAGGTGCCCTCCTCTGCTGGCAACCTTAGCCCCTGTTGGAATCAGGAAAGGATAAAAATACAGTTAGTTTGCCTGTGAAATTGAGCTCTGATACGGTTTTATAAAATAAATGGAGCTGGTATTGGATTAGGGATCTGTGTCCCAGGTGCTGAAAGCTGCCAATCTCGACATTAGTTAGTGTATGGATCTGCATGCATTCAACCCACAAGGTCCCTGGTTATTGCATTGCAGCCCTGTTTTAGGAAATGCAGATTTAAGGCCCTCATAGCACAACCTACCTGCTGGGTCAGTGAAACAACAACACAGAAATGCTGGATAGCATCATGCACAGGGACACACTGATGAACTGGGACACTTTTCCTCTCCCCTCACCTTTTCCAAAGGTAATTCTTTCCTGGAAATGACTTCCCAAAGGCCTACCTATAGCACAGAATTTTAAATGTTTTAGATCTCCAGGAAGGAGAAGAAATTACTTTCCTTAATTTAATGTACTTTTGCATTAAGCAACATTCTTTCCTTAACTTCCACTTACAATAGATGTTTAAAACTTATCTTCTTATTCATATTTTCTAGCTCTTTGTCATCCCCTTAACTGATCTGGGGGCTGTGATACTCAGAGGAAGAACACCTATCTAGTCCAAGGCTGGAAAGGCCAAGTGAATGACGGTGCCCAGCTCTGGGAGGCTGAAGGACCATGACTGCCCAGACTTTTACCTTCCTGCCACCTCCACACGGTGATGGTGTGCTCTGGGTCGACGCCCACGGACACCAGGAGTTTGCCAGTGGCACTGAAGTTCACGTAGTTGACCCCTTTGGTGTGGAAGCAGCGCAGCATGGAAATGGTTTGCTTGCTCATGGCATCCCAGATGTGGATGGTGGGAGTTGTACCTGGGGCAAACACGTGGGTTAAAGAGAATTAATTCTGGACAGCTTCAGTGCAAAACAGGCCTTTTCCAAGAACACTGAACCTGAACAGACATAAATTGGGCACTTGCTTTTGTTTGAAGAATAACATTACTGGAACACAAAGAAATCATAAGAGCTTGCAAAACACAGGGGGGATCATTGAAATCCATGAAATCAGACAAGTTCTAAAAGAACAACATAACATTTATGAAGTGCCTCATGCAAAAGAAATTGTCTGTAGATGTTTCACTTGTATCTGGGATGCAGATACAACAAGGCAACATGAAACTTGCACACGACTCTGCCACAAGTCACAAAGGAATCAGCCTTACCTGGGAATTCTGTCATGTCACCTGCTTTGTGAGAGCAATGGCAAATGAGGAAGCACCAAGGGAAAACAATAGGTGAAATAAGTCATGTTTCTCATGCTCAAGTGCCAGCATCAGCACCAGAAGGAAAAAAAATCAAAAACTTGGAAATGGATATGGATTAAATCAACAAAACAAGCAGCAATATTGTTGAACTTTTTTGGGTATATTGGGTTTTATACACAAATATCGCAACAATATTTAGTACTTTTGAGTTTTAAAAGTGGCATTTAAAAGAAAGGCTAAAGGCATGCAGGTTTTAAAAACTACTCCATTTAAAAGTGAAATGAATCTGTAGTTACACAAAGTACCAACCAAAGTCAGAAACACTGACCCCATGGGCCCCAAGAACAGGGCTTTTAACAGCACCTTTCCCGTGTCCCAGGAATCAGCCCTTTGAATAGCTCTGACACCGTGTGCAGTTTGGGTGTTCACCCACATTCTCACTGAGGGGACAGTACTCAGTACAGGCAGCAGGTGGTTTGTCAGGGTGCTCGCTGGGACCATTTTCCTGCTCCCTGTTAAGTTACTTCTGTCCTAAAGTTCTGGACTTGCCTCCTTCCAGAAGGGTCTGAGTTAGAACCTCTGATCCCCTTCTTCTTCACAAAGTTAATTATTCCAGCAGGGAGCTGAAAGGCAGCAGATCCTTCTGAGTCATCCTACATTCCCCAGATGATGTTTACTCCTGCAAGAGGTCCCAGGGAATCTAACAGGACTCTCCATGAGACTAATAAACACATAAATCCAGATGGTTTCTCAGCTGGACCCTGACTTCTGCTGAGGTTTCACTCTGCCTCTCTCCCTTCCTGCACAGCTCCTATACCTGTGCAGAGGAACTGTCCTTAGGGCATCCAAATAGTGCCTTGGACATGGGAAGGACAGAGGGCATTTTACAGATCACATTAATGAGATCATTTAGGCAGTTTGTCAAATCTTGCCTTCTGAAATAAGATTATACTACCATTAACTCCAAAATCCAATGACTCACAGTCAGAGACAGCACTGAAATCACAAGAATAGCCTGAAGCCTGACTACCTCTTCCAAATCAGAGGTAAAGTCCGAGGACTGTACCACTGGTAACATTCCTACTCAGGAAAGCCCCAAACCCAGCAGTGCCCCAGGAATTCCCAGGCAGCCCATGGCCCATGGGTCACGTACCGATCTGGCTGGTGGCCACCACGTTCTTGTACTTGGGGTGCTGGTTCACCGTGAGGCAGAGGATGTCGTCGGTGTGCTCCAGGTAGAAACTCTGGCTCCCTGACAAAACCCAAACACGACTCTGTCCACCACCGTGCCACCAGGGAGCCACCATGGCACAGAGAGTGTTGGGGCAGCTGGGGGTGCTCTCCCAGGGGCTGGGGAGGGCAGCAGTGGTGCCCACAGCTGCCCTGATCCTATCCCCAGTGATGCCCACAGCTGCCCTGATCCCATCCCCAGCCATTCCCAACAGTGCCCACGGCTGCCCTGATCCCATCCCCAATGGTGCCCACAGCTGCCATGCTCCCATCCCCGGCCACTCCCAAATGCACAAAGAATGTAACCATTAACACACAGACAGATCCAAAGCAGTATTTGATAAACTCGGGGATCAGCCCAAGAACCAGCTCACAGCCACCTGGGACTGCAAGAAACAGCAGAACTGCCACGTGACAGGTCCAGGTTTCCCAGTACAATCCCAGTAAATCAGGGTGGTCAGTGAGAAGCAAAGTGGAGACAAACCCCTCCCAAGGGAATGGGCCCAGAAAGAACAGATGGGGCCATCTGTGCCTCCCAGAGCCATCTGTGTTCCCAGCTCCAGGGGTCAGAGGCCACACCAGGACTGGAGTTCCAAAGGCCACCAGATGTGACCCTTTTCCCCTCTGTGTCCCTCCTTGGCAGCAAAGCTGCCAAGCACATGGCAAGACCATTTGGGAAATGAACCAATTCAAAACTTCTGTAACTTTTCTCTTTTTCCTGAGAGACACAAAGAATATGGTTGTTGGTGCTGCAGCTTAGGGCCAGACACATTTTTGGTGTTTTTTCTCCCTTCCATCACCCAAAAGGCAGGGAATATTTCTACCCCTTCCAAAGGACAACTTGCCCAGGCTGGATTGCATCAAAAAAAAGTTGTTGTAGCATGACTTTGCTAAAACAACTCTAAATGAAACCAAGGATGTTACAGCTCCTAAAATTTTGGGGGGTACTGGTATTTCATAACCCACAATCTACTGGGAGAGAAAATCATTCCTGTGTCTTCACTACAGGATGAGCTGAGCAGGAGAAACCACCAGCCTGATCCACAAGCCATCCCCAGAGCCTGCATTGTTTGTCAGGATGCTAACTGCAGGAAGGTGACAAGAACACTGAAAAACTAAGCCTGCCAACCAGAGTGGTGTCCCTGTCCCCGGGCACAGCCGCAGCGGTTACCGGTGGCGAGGTTGTGGACGATGCCGGCGGCGGCCGTGTGGAACACGATGTCAGCGCCGTCGTTCAGGTAGTGCAGGTTGTTGCGGCAGTCAAAGCCTCGGTACCCAAACACGTGGTCCAGAGCCAGCTCCTGGCAAGGGCACGGGGAGGAGAGAGGGGAGGCAAAGGGGCAATGAGAGATTGCAGGGTTTGGGTGACGGAAATGACACAAGCTACAAATATCTTGTAGAGGCAATAGAATAATTAAACAATAATTAGCTATCCCTGTTCCGCTCATTTATTGAAGCATGATATCCTCGTGGACTATCTACGACACTTTAAATGGTCAACTAAGGCACTGCACTTATAGTATTATTTCTTTAATAAGTTAGACAGCTGTCAAGGGTTTTTTTCTGTGAATTTCCATTCAAAATAGACACAACTTCCAGAACAGGCCCAATTTTATTGTTCTGCCCATCAGAGTTTAATATCGACATAGGGTATCAGATACTTTAAAGAAGTAAAGATACTCGCAGAGTCTTCAAAAATCATTCTCATAAAATACCAAATTTCAACAGCCCAAATTCTAACTTTAAAGTCCTTACAAGAAGCCAAGGCAGGTTCTAAGTAACTCTGTAATTAAGACATTAATCAGAGGTGTAATTGCAGCTCACAAGAAGCAATTGCCAAATAAATTTCCCCCAGAAAGCCAGGATGGTTAACGGATTGTTGTTAACGCTGCATTACAGCCCTGGAACCAGACTGAATTATTGTCCCAGACACAGCCACAGCTCCCTTGGAACAACCTGAATGGCACCCACAGACCAAGCAAGTGCTGCAAACTGCCCACAGAACAGTGATGGGTTTCACCCAGCACATGGCACTTCAAAAGCAAATGAATAAGTATTAAAAGTCTGACCTCAACCAGCTTCTTTTTTTTGTGGATATTGTTCTTTTGCAGTTTTTCGGGCTGAGGAGCAGCTCTGCTGACTGGTGGCCTGAAACAAACATTTCATAAAGAAGACAGTATGTTTAAAAGTAAAATCAAACCTTCAAACCCACAGCACATGTTTTGGACGTGAACAGGAAATGGCCATTTGCCCCTGCATGGCTTCATGCCCTTTTTGGAGCTCTACAAGGAACTGACTAAAACCCTAAGCTTTTGGATGAAAAGAGCAGAAGTAACATTGATGTTGATTTTATGGATGAATGGCACAACATACCAACTTACACCATTAAAAAACCCCCAAACACACTGATATAAAGCCATGGAAAACCCCTTGGATATGAAATGATAGTAACTTGGTGCTTTCAGAAACAATCTAAAGGATGTTCTACAGCTGTCAGTTGACCTCTGCCTAGCCTTGCTTCTTCTTAGGAACCCCATCCTAGAACCTTGACATGGCTTTAATATGATTTGGAGAAGATTTTAGTAAAGATAAAATGACCACATTTAAACGTACAAGTCATTCACCCATGTGAATTTAAGAGACTAAGGCCAGCAAAGCATTTTTGTATAATTACAGTTGCTTAAAGACATAGGCTGAGACAAAATCTGATGTGTGCAAATCGTCTTTAAGGCCAGATAACCTCTAGTGCTGGTACTGATTCTGCCAAGAAAAAAGAGACTTTGGGGAGCATTTGGAAAGCATTCCCACAGATTAAGAGTTCCAAACGGTGTGTCCTTGCTATACATTCCCTGTGCTGTGAAATTTGTTCTTGTCCCTGGACTGTAACCACCAGTAAAATCACCTGCAGAAGAATGAAATCCCTTTTGCTTACAGGGAGCTGCTTTTTCTAGAGCTGTGTTTTTATGGAAGGTATTAAAGGCACCAACTGCCAAACCCCACGGCTGGAGACGGATACTGCCACAGTGAGAACAGGGACTGCAGAGGAGCAGCATGAAAACCTGACTCTAAAACAGACTGAAGGAGGCAAACTCACTATGGACTAACAGGAACAGGAGCAGGTGATCTCGTGACATTAAAAGATGGAAGAGTTACCTTGATCCCCTTGGAAGCAGCAAACAAAGCCAAGCAAGAAACTTAATAGAGTTTAGGTGTTACTTCTGAGCAGTCACTCATGCACAAGCACTGTGAGAGTTGAGCAGCCATTCCCTGTGGCACAACACGTGCTAGCCAAGCATGCCAGCAAGAACTAAAACAGAAATGAAAGAGTGCACCAGTCTACAGAGTGGGAAACAGTGCCCCCGGCATCCTCAGCTAGAGATCTGTGGGACAGGGCTAAAGGAAGCTGTGTCCCTGCCTCCTGCACGCTTTACACCGGAGGGAATGGGATTCCACCCTCGTTTATTGTCAGGGATGGACACTGGCCAGAAGTTGTCAGCTCCTGAGCACCGTGGAGATGCCATACAATGGGTGCTTGCTCTCTACCCCAGCTCAGGCTACAGTTCAGCCCACAATTGCTGTGGGTTGGCCAACTCCCTCCCAGGACAGCCTGTCCTGCTTTGTCCACTGGGAACAAGTACCTTTGTTTCCTCCCAGAGCCGTCACTGGAGTCCCCTCACACAACCCTGGGTGGAACGGGATGAGCAGCAGGGACAGGCAGAGGAAGTTATTGCAAAACTTAAATCTCTTACAAAATACATCGAATAATTCATTGCAGCCCAGATTTATGAGGGGCTTGAGCCAGCAGAAAATAGTCATTTTCTTGTAGGTTTCCTGCTCTTTTTTCTGTTTTAGTGTAATTTCAGATTGGAACGTTCTCACATTTCTCCACCTACAAATATCAAAGTTTATGACAAGAGCAAGCCAAAGTTTTTATGAAAGCAAGAGAACACTACCACTGTGACATGCTTGATAGTCACTAGATAGTAAGCATGAGGTTTAATTTGGAGACACGCACACAGATACTTTGAGAGATACCTATTCACAGTACACACAAACACAGATGTTGTGTGCATTCATATATACATAGACATGTATATATACACACGTGTGCATTCACTGCCTTATCATCATCTCAATAAAACAAACAGAAAGCAGCACATTTCTAACATTTGAAGGAGTGGCTTCATTTTCAACAAGCCTGTGACTACACCTAATTTGTTTAAAGACAGAAGATGACATTGTCAAGACAAGAAATTTGCACTGCAGCAAAAGACACTCCTTTGCCCTTTAGGACCTGTGCAATCTGCAAGGCACATTCCCAGCAGCCTGGGCTTTTCCTGGGCTCCATGTTGGTACTTACTTGACAATTCCCTGCCTCCAAAGGAAAGCAAGTTAAAACATAACAAAAGCATTAACAGTTTCTTTCCAGCAATTGAAATAAACGTGTTTAATTACGCTATGGGGTGGATGAGTTCCAGGAAAGGTTAGACACAGTCAGGCATTAGAAGGCTTTCAGTCCTTTAGGTACTGTGAACACAGCAAACACAGTTCCTGTGACTCAGGACGGCGTTGAGGATGTTCTTACACGGGTATGAGGATGTTCTTACACAAGCACACACAGCCATGTCCATTAGAGGACCCCACATTCAAACCAACACACGCTCACCCACCACCCTGGTGCAGAAACACGGAAAGGTGCCCAGGATAAGTGATAGACACAGGGAGAGCTGGGAGCAGGGAGAGGGAATGGGGTTTGGAAGAATGGGCACTGTGAGCAAGGCAGGAGATATGATCTTAGAGAACAGGGCCAGACTAAGGGGGGAAAAAAAGCTAGATCTGTTTAGATGGAAAACTGAAGAGAAAAAGCAGATCCCAAATTGCTCTGATGAATTCTGAGGGTGGGGAGATAAGCAAGGCCTGTTTCTAGAGCACAGTGCAGAACTGCTGCCTGAGAGGAGATGCCATTGGCAGCAGGAATAAATTGGCAAACCCACAAATGCTCTGCCCTGAGGCCAATGGAAACAGAAGTGCACCTTCAGAAACAGCATCACATGAGAGGGACCAACAATGAGGGCTGGAGCAGGGACAGGTGGGTGAGACTGTCCCCACTCTCAGGTGACAAGCTGAGCCAGCAGGAGAGGGCAGGGAAAGCTGCAGAGTCCAAAAGGGAGACTAACACTGGGATTCCCATGGCTGGGAACTGGAGAGGGAACACACTTGGGTGCTACACAACATGAGCAGGACTGCTCCTGAGAGGAGAAAGTCAGAGGGAGGTCAGATGGAGGTTTGGTGGGACAACAGAACAAAAATCCAGGAATTAAAAAAAAACACTGTTCGTTTCAGCAAAAATGCAAAGGCAGCTTTTGAAAGTACCCTTTCCAGGAGGGGACTTCCAGTGCCCCAGACTGCAGCACAACTCCTAGATCTGTAGGAACAGATTCAAAGATTTTGTGAGTTCCAAACCCTTGGATTTTCCCATCCCAATATACATAGGAGTTTTAGAGCCAACTTTTCCCACCGTCACTTCTTACCACTTTCTAGCCAACTTAATACAACAAAAAGAAGAGGATTTGACATGAAAATACCCTACTCCCAAGTACATCAAAGTACTTTCAGATCAAAGCAAGGCTGAAACAGAACTAGAGGGGAACATCAATTGTAATCTAAATTATTTTTCAAAAGTGCAGCACTGGAAAAACCTTAGCATGATACAATGTTTATAATTTCACATGTACGCTGATGCACTTTTAAAATACAATAGTAAAAAATAATCCAGCAGTACTGCAGAACATAGAGTGGGGCCCTGGCAGGGCAGCTGTCACTGCATTCCCGTGTCATTCCAGAACTGTGTCCAGATGGGAGTCAAGCAGGAAAACGACTAATAAGGAGGCCAATCCCTTCGGAGTGGAATCTGAGGGCCTTTACTGCTTAACAAATTCATTGTTCTGAACTCCTGGGGAAGAGGTTCCCTAAACAACTCCTGTACCCAACCCACGCTGGCCCTGCTGCACTGGGATCTGCTGTCCCTTCTCACACAGGGACACACTGGGACCTGCCATCCCTTGAACTCTGTCCCTGCCGTCCCTCACACTCCATGTCCCTGCCGTCCCTCACACTCCATGCCCCTGCCGTCCCTCACACTCCATGCCCCTGCCGTCCCTCACACTCCATGACCCTCCTGTCCCTCACAGGACACCATGGCTGCCTGGGAGTTCCCTCAGCCTCCCATTGCACCACACACTGTAACAGGCTTAAGCACAGCCTGAATTTCTGCCTTGGAGCTAAAATGTTCCAAATGCCTCAAATCCTGAGACTTCGGGAGAGCTTTGGGCAGGTCCTGAGGTGCCAGAATCAGCCCAGCTTTAGCAGAGTCTGGGACACAATGGCCCTCCAAAAAGCTGAGTATTTCACCTCAAGCCCAGAGCAGAGAGAAGCGTTGGTGACAGTGGCAGGGTTGGCACTGCCGCAGATCCACCCCACGGGGCACACACGGCCAAGGGCCCTCTGGGGCAGCCCCATGCTCAGCTGTGGCACAGGGGACATGGACCCCGAGTGCTCTGCTTGGCAGGGACTGACAAACACCACTCACAATGGGCTCAGTCCTTGGGGACAACTGCGATGAGACCAACGGGCTGCCAAACGCAGTTAGGCTGTATTAACTTGACATAATGTTGTTGAGAAAGTAAAAGTGAATAGTCCAAAGGATGCTCCTCATTCTCAAAAAGCAGGTTTCTGCTGAAATAAGCCCAAAGTTATTTTCTTCACCCCAAAGATATGTTTTTCCAGATACATTTCGAATAGTTCCCACCTACACATAAATACATCACAGATTCAATTCAAAGCTTTTACACTGCACCCACAGATGTGTGTGTGTAAAAGTGCAGGAACCAATTTTGTAACCATATGTTTAATAATTCAGTTTACAAAGCATTGTGGGGGCTACTTGGAAAGCTTACATAATTCAGCTCATGTTGTTTTAAAGGAAATGGGAATTCAGTAATCAAGAGGTTAAGATTCAAAGAGGGAAAAGACAACTTTTTCACCTTCTTTCACTTTTCATCTTGATAAGAACATATGATTACACACACTGCCAACAGCTCGATGGAGAACAGGCTCTGAGGCCACTCGTGGGCAGTGAGACAGGCCAGGATGGTCAGAAAACACAAAACCAGCCCCACATGCTAATGCTGCTTTTTGTTTTCTCCACATTCAACCTGCTTTGAAGGGGTGTCCTTCTCCAGGGATGTTACCAGAGTCATGCAAACGGGACTGAATGGGAGCTGCAAACACAGGGCACATGTTAGGGGTTAGTAGAAGGCCAAATGCAAACAGATCTGTGCCTTTTGGATTAGTAACAGAAATACAGTTGTCACACAAGCTCGTGTTACTTCTAATCATGGAAATTCCTGGCCACTCGAAACGGTCCCAGTCCAACAGCTGGCCCTTCTCCCAAATACAGCACAATTCCTACGTGACACAAGCATAGCTTACAATTGTCCTGGATTGCCTGGGCCAGTCCCAGCAGTGCCCAGGAGGTCCCGAGGTGTGGGGGCACCGCGCTGGGAGCGCCCACCCTGCGGGACGGCGCCTGCGGCCCCTCTCGTGGGCACCCCCCTCCTGCACCATGGCCAGCACAGAGGGGCCACCAGGGCGGGAAGGAGGGGGGCAGGGAGGAGAGGGGACAGGCATGGAAAGGGAGAAGAAAAGAGAAGGTTGGGGAGAGGAGAGAGAAACAACAATCGAAAAATGATCTTAACCAAATGTGCTCATACAACCACAAGACAAGTCAGAACTGTTCCTCAGCCTCATCTCCCCTGTTACTTTTCCATCCTAAAGCTGCAACTGCTGGTGGAGACAGCAAAACAGCAAAAATACCAGACCAGGATTTCACTCAAATCCCACACATAACATCCATCATGTACCTTCTCCCTTCCTCCAAGATATCCTGCACACTCACGGTTGTTTTCATCGTGTTCAAATTCAACAGGAAAAATAAATTTCACAAAGAGCTTTCATTTTTGTTTCTAAGGGGAAAGCTTACTATTATCCTCAAGTCTGTCATATCTAAGTTTTTGCTGAGGTCAAACCCTTCCTGAATTGTACAATGACCTGTTATTTCTCGAGAGATCTTGCACTGTGAGTTTCCCCACTCCCCACTGTGATATTCGAGCAGCACAGCCCTGCCAGCCCGTCCTAGCAAACAGAGAGGCTCCACAGATGGCAGTGTCTCCGAGGTGCCACACAGCACCTTGGCAGCATGTGTGTGCTATGTAAGCAGGCAAGGAACCTGTTCAGCAACAGCTCACCTTCTAAATATCATTATTAAAAGAAAGAAACTGTGAGCTCCCAGTCTTTCCCCCAAGGAGCAGCTCAGGGTGGCAGCCCCAGCTGTTCCTGTCTCTTGCTTGAGACAGAAGTTTAAACTTACTTGTTTAGTTCTGAGTTTCATCCCACCACAACCCTGAATAACTCCCAGTTTTTCCCTTCTCAGACCCGTGATGGAAATCCAGCAAGGGGGACACTTCTAAGACCCTCACTGCATGTTGCAGTGGACCAGCAGTTCTTCAGGCCCTGTGATTAACTCTCTTTTCCTGCCCTGAGTGCCCTTCCAGCTCATCTCAGAGTTTTCACAACACAGACAGCAAGTTACCAGTGTCAGAATATTTACAGTGTACAATCACTGGGCTCTTCATATAGACATACAGCACTATTAGAGAGGAAAGATTTGGACTGTTTCCTCCAGAAAATCTTCCTCCTCCAAAGCCTACCAGGTTTTTCCACATACCTTCCTGAAAAAGAATGGAATACTTCCCCTTGGGTCCCTCCTCCAAATCTGAAGGGACTGGGAGAGTCTGCCCTTGGCAGAAAGCTTTGGGAAATGGCTTTGATATTCCTTGTTGCCACTTCCCTCAGCCCTGCACACAGGGATTTCCAGACTCCAGGTCCTCAAGCCCTGCTGATTTGGGACTCAGATCTCCCTGACCAGAGACAGTCAAGGACTGGGACACTTTCCATTTGACCTGGCTCCATCAACTGTCACCTTGGATCTTTGGGAGCGCAAGGCAGAGCCAGCCCAGCCATGCCAGGAAGTTTGTTGTGCTCAGACAACCCTTCTCTAGCTGCTGCTTTCTTTTGTGCTCTCAGAAAAGATGGAATCTGGCAGAGCTACAAAGCCTCCCTCACAATTCCAGGATCTCACACAGGCACTGGGGCCAGGAACTGCATTAGCCAGCACATTAATCTCACCTTACTGCACCCCAAACCCAGCACCCTGCCCAGCCTAAGGCCCTGTCCAGGCACAACATGCTCAGAAACCACAGCTTTGCTGACACTGCACCATTATTTCACTGTAAATTCTTCCTATTTAGATCACTGCCATGAAAAAAAGAGAAGGGGATTGCTCTTTGCCTAAGAAGCAATGCAGGAATATTATGGGATCTGTTGAGAAATTTATCAAAGCAGCAAATTCCGAACACAAAGGTGTGACTGTCCCGAGGTGGCTTATCAAAAAAGGACATATAAAATGTGCACAGCAGCTGTGGCTCTCAGGCAGAACATGTGGGAAGGGCAGTTACAAGGGTCTATTTTTAACCTATTTGAAAATAAAGTACTAAGCTGGTGATTCCACAGAGACAGCAAGAAGAACACACAGCACACTCCCCTGGGTGGGGCTGAGGTGTGGACAGGCTCCTGGAGGGGCTGCCTGCAATCCCACAGCACATCATGGCCAGGATGCAGAGAAGGGCAGCTCCACAGGGACCCCCAGGGGGATTTTCACTCCTGAGAAGCTGCAGAAGAGACTTATGCTCATATTGTTGGTAATTGACGAGTACAAACATTTTTAGGCCCAGCTCTACTGGTCAATTAAACTCACTTTAAAGTTGCTTTTGCATCACCAAAGTAGGATAAAGCAGGTGGAAGGTATAAGGGTTTCTGCTGGAAAACATCTGACCGTTGTAGCCCTGGCACTTGTTATTTCATGTGTAATGACAATTTAGCAATATTCACCCAAAATAATTTTTTTTAACCCAATCTTCAAATATTCATGTTTACTAGGTGATACACTATGCCTTTTTATAGCAAAATGGAGGAATGAATGCTGTATGAAAAAAAGAGAAAATGGAAAGAGATATTCCTAAAAGAAGGGGAAAAGAAAATGTTATGGTTCAACATTTTAATGAAAAAATCACTAATCCTCCCGCAGCATGTTATTGTTAAAACATTGTGGTAAAAAAGGGATGCAACAATTGTCTTTTTACTTTTCCCACCTCATGTTTCACACTCAGTTTGTGGGACATACCTCTCTTCTGCTGAAACTTCCTTGAGCTGCTGGTGGGGTTTGGTGCCTTCCATCTCTCGGATGCTCACTGCATAGATCTTAGTGGTATAGTCAATGGCTTTTTCTCTTGCAACATCACTGTCATAACCTTGAAAAGCACAACAGAAAATAAAACTAACTGCCCTTGTTTCACAGCGGGAGAGTAGAGAACAAGGCCTGCACAAGTAATAGGAAGGAAGCAAGTCCTACCAAGCTCTGATATTCAGTACATCAAAGCTTCTCTCCCACTTCAAGTTAATACCCTGTGTGAGTCCCTGTGGAATGCAGACTAAAGCACACCCTTTTACCTCCATCTTCTTCTGCATCCGTGTCCGACTCCTCGCTATCCACCAGCTTGCTCTCCTGGATGCCCAGGAACTCCCTGGTCCAGATCATGAGGGCGGTGTCAGCTCCACCCACGGTGAGCAGCACCGAGTCGTTGTGCAGCCACTGCACGTTGGTCACCTGGGCACTGTGCCCCACGTACTTCTTGAACCTGGCATGCTGGCCCTGCACGAGGAGGCCCCGGCGGTCAGCACTCGGGGCACAGTGCTCCTTGGTGCCCGTTGTACCCACAGAAATAACGCACTGGTTACCTTCACTGGGTATGAAAAGAGCTTCACGAACCCAAAGTCGTCCCCCGTGGCCAGGAGGCTCCTGTCCTTGGTGAGACTGGCCGCATTGACCACGGTGACATCGCTGTGCATGGGCCAGATCCCCTCACACGTGGGGCCGAGGACACACGTCCATGTGTCCCACTCGATCTTCTCTATCTGCAGGCAGAATTTCCCCAGGAGAACTCTTCTTACTTAATGCATACCAAATACATCCCAGTTTCAGGTGTGTGGGATGAAATTAATTGTTTTTAGCTGTGTATTTGTATTTACATGTGTATTCACATTTACATTCGTATTTAGACACTGTGTATCTTCACTAAAGGCTTAACACTTCAAACATTGCCATTTCCCAAGGCAGAGCTCCACATGGACACAAATCTCCCTGAGGATTTCTGAGGTGTTAAACATTGGCAATTTTGTAGCAGAACTGCTTGTCACAAATAATCACCATCATGAGCAGCCAGGTCACGCTGTTTGGAGAGGGTTTATAGCCCGTGTGCAACTGACTACACAGAAAACAGGGAAGGGGGCTATGGCAAAGGGCTGCTAATAAATCAACAACAATCAGTTTAGAGATGCAAACAGAAACCTGCACAGTCTCCCATTTACAAATGCTAGGAAACACACTGTGGAATGAATACATAATTCTAATTCTAACCTCTGCAAATATAGTATCATAAAAGGACAAAAAACACCAAGTGAAGACAATTCTTAAAATTAACTTTCACAGTAAAAAAAAACACAACCCAGTCAATGTAATTGGTACCTCAGCAATTCTTATAATGTGTCTTTTCCCCCTCGGTGCTTCAAAAAATAGTTGTTCTTTGGCACCAGAATTGACTTGCAATAACTTTCCTGGATATAAAATGAGAGATTATTATGAATCTTATTAATTATTATGACTATTATGTACTTTCTTTTGATTGAAAGAAGAGATTTCTGGGGGTAAGTCAAAAAATTCTCCTCCAGAGAATTACTCATAGCAAAAGTGAGACAGATGCTGAAAATCAGTCTCCTAAGGACCCTTTACTCCTGGTTCACTGAATAAGTCATATTTTAAATACCATCCAATATCCTTAAAATGTTACTGTCATGCAGCAAACCAGTTTCTGCTGATGGGAAACACTTTGCTAATGGAAGTGAAAAATAAACTCCTGTGCTAATAATTTTCACTAAAATTTTACAAGACAGCTTTGCCTACAGTTGCAGCACTGCCAGCTCCTGTCTCCTTCAGTGTCCCCTGGCCCCAAACTGCCTGTGGATGGGCAGCTTTCCATGCCCACCCAAACTGTGGTGTTGCTGTCAGTGACCCCATACCAGAGTTTGGGACGCACAGAGGCAGCAGGGCCCAGACACACAGGAGGTCCCACAGGGAATCCCATTAGCTCCGGGAAAGCTTACTGCCACGAGCTCACTAAGGATCCTGCCGGACTTAATTAGCGGTGCCAGTGAGGCTCTCCCTGGCCCCAGTGCCTGCCAGGCAGTGCTCAGCAAAGAGAGGGAAGTGGACACCAGGCATTGTGAGTGCACTGGCCCCACGGGGTGCTCCATGGCAGAAGCACGTGCATTAGTGGTTCCAGCTGGTCCCAGTCCCCTGAGTGTCCACCTCGCGGCCACTGCCAGCCGTACTCTGGACACACACATTACCTCTGGAGTCCCAGTCGATGTGGGTGATGTAGCTGGATGCACCTTTGCAGATGCCAACTCTTTTGCTGGTAAGTACGTTGTAAATATCTACAAAGTTATCATGGGAGGCCACAGCCAGGTACTTCCCCGATTCTGTGAAGAGGAGACACTGAGGGTACTAAAGCCCTGTTGAATCTTCTAACTAATATTGTTACGGATTTACACTCTGGTAGTGCACCCAAATGGACCAGTCAGGGTGTGCCCATGACAGCAGGCTGCACACACCCACACGGAATGGTGAAGTATTTCATGCATGGAGCACACACAAAGCCAGCCTCCCTTGGGAACATTCAGCCTTGTCTCGAGCAGAGCAAACCCCAGCACAAACACCCCCTGCCACCTTATGAGCTGGTTGTACCTCGTGAAAACTTGATGTCGGAGATCATCTCCTTCCTGTGGTGGAAGGAGACCATGTCCTCCACAGTGTCGGCGTTGACCACCAGGAAGCTGCCGTCGTTGAGCCCCACGGCCAGGGCTTTGCCGTCGGGAGAGAAGGCACAGCACCGCCCACCTGCTCAGGGAGACACAGCCCTCACAGCCAGGCTGGGAGAGCCCCCTCGGAACCAAAACTGAAAGGCTTTTACAGCAGATAGCTTGTTTTAAGACAGATTTTTACCTATTAAAACAAGTACGCTAGAGAGGGTTAGGATTAATGCCCTGTCACATGGCAATGTGCCCTCTGTACAGGGGGTTCTTGAGCTGACCATGCGGACTTGATCCCGCTTGAAGTGGGCTTATGTACAAATATCACCTTCCAGCTGCATTCTAAACACACCAGTGATAGAAATAAAACAAAATAAGACCCCAGAACACACATAGAAAGGAAATTCAGATGGAAAAGTCCAACTCATTAAGGGCAGTGTAGCTACATGTCTTGCAGGGACACCACACTTGAAAATTTCTTCATTATATGACCAAACAATGGTTCCTTTCAGTGGAGCACATTTAAAACAGCTGTAATACACTTCCTCCACTTATTTTTTGCCTCAGCATTATTTCTGACCGTCCTCTCTCCCACAGCTATCCTCACCCACCCCAGAGTTCACCTCTCCAAACCATTAAATTCTGTTTTCCCTCAGCCAGAGTTCCTGTGCTCTGGATCTGTCACTGAAAATGAGCAATATAAAATTTCCTGAAGGATATTGATGAGGAAACAAAACAAGAGAAAGCAGCATTTCAACACAGCTCATCTCATTTTACACAGAGCAGAGGGCAGGAAAGCTGCTATGCTGGCCTTAGGTGTTCCTGGGAAGGAAAAGGATTCTGAGGTCAACTCATTCCCCTTGAAACTGGAGGCAAAGAGATTACAGTTAATTTTACCATTACTCATTATCGTGGATTACAGTCCCTTTCCTTTCCCCCCTTTTCACTGACGTGACACACGCCATGGGCAGTTTATCTCCTGTGTTTCCAGCCCCTGAGTGAGCGTGCCCTTTGTGTGCCCAGCGCAGGGCGCAGTACCTTTCTTGAGCTTCCTGACGGCCAGCATGCGGTGCTGGGAGGAGAGCTCCCAGATGCGCAGGGTCCTGTCGTCGCTCACCGTGGCGCACACAGGCAGCAGCGGGTGGGCCGCCAGGCCCCACACCTCTCCCTCCATGTGGCCCTGAGGAAACATTCGACATGCAGAGGTGACACACCTGTGGCCGGGGATGGTGTCCCACACCTGTTCTGCTCACCTGGCAGCTCCCAGGCAGCAAGGCTGTCACATCGCCTCTCCACAGCATTCCCAAACAGCCTCAACATCTGCTGTTGGCCCTGACAACTATCTCAAGTACTCTCCTACAGTCTTAGTTCTAATTCCTGCTCTTCCAATAGTCTCTTTTCCAGTCTTGAAATGACCATGACACAGTTATGCCCCAACAGGATCCTGAAATCCTAATATGGACTAATCTGTCTTCAAGGTTTATGTCATTTTTTTACATCCTGGAGAGCTTGTTTGCCCAAACCAGTCATGCTTGGTTCTTTTAATCTTTCCCCATACTATCAGTTTTCCAAGTTGTTAATTACTCTTCCTGCTTTTTCCCAACTTGCATACAGCTTCTGGCACTGTGTCAAGGTTAAATCACTTCTTCCTACCCTCACTCTGGACAAATTGATGAGTTCAATAATTTAAAAAATACAGCTTCACATATCTAGGTTAGTAAGGCTGCCATGCAGGCAAGACAAATGTGAAGGATTACCTCAGGTGATCAGAACTAACTGAAAAAAACACACCAAAGAAACAGTATTTTTGCAAAAAACAATGTTAGTCAGTTATAGAAAGCAAAAGGCAAAACCCTAACAAATGATAACTCAGTAAATACAATTTTCTCCTGGGGTTATGAAAGGCACTGAACCAAAGCAGCACCAAATACGTCAATGGACGCACACATGAAAATTTTTTAACCAAACATTGCAAAATGCTGGGATTTTTTTCCAAAAAAGGTCCCTTTGTGCTTTGCACCACCTGCAATGACAACTGTGTCGCTGCAGGAAGCTGTCACTGCTGTACCATTTTTCATAGGATCCTTCAGAACACACTGTGAAAGGAAATCAGTGGAACCACACTGTCAAAGTTAAATAAATTGTGGTAGTTTCTACCCTTCATTTCTCATTTTGATGTTGGGTCCTAAACTTAAATGTCTAAAACGTTCACAGAGAGTCTCATCAGCCTTTGAACTCCAGGGACTGTTGGTTTTACCTTCAGAATTCAATAACCCACAGTGAATCTCAAAGTCATTTACATATGAAAGCACAAACGTCTGCCTGAGGAAGGAAAAGAATGGTGGCCAGCAGGGCTAATGAAAACAGCCAGAAAACAACTGGGAAAATGTCACAATGTCTTGTATTTCCCCAGGGAATAGTTTGGAATGGAAGATCCCCACAGTACCTGGACAAGCAGAGTCATAGGCCCACTTTTATCGATTTCCAGGATCTCTCCATTTTTTGTTCCCACCAGGATGTGCCCATGGCCTAGGCTGATGGCTCGGATAGAGGGGTTGTCTTCTAAAAGTAAACCTGAACAGTGCAAAGATACTGTCATGTTTTCATTTGGAAAGCCAGAAGAGCTTCATATCCTCTATAGTTCATATATAATTAAATCTGTTTAAATCATGACATGCGAGATACACAAACTGCTGAAATCCTCATTAAAAGGCACTGAACAAACCATACCTTTGGAACTGGCAGATAGTGCTGCTCTCTTAATAGCATATGTCTTCAGACACCTTTCAAACATATCATCCCAAAGGGCCACAATTCCATCTTTTCCACCAGTTACAAAGCCCTGTGCAATCACAGAGGGGAAACACACACAAATGTCAGCACTCCCATGGTGAGATTAAAAACATATCCAAAGGCAGAGTAAAGTCTCCCCTGCATTTTATCCATGTGTGAAACTAAAAATACTGGAGGCTGTACCTACAAGGGTAAAAATACAAGGGGACAAGATTTAGAGGTGCTTTTCTAGGGTTATAAAGATTTAAAAGCACACAGAATTGGAACGAGCAATGCTGGACCTTGATGTTTGTATGCACATGGAAATTAACTACGGAAAATTATGTGTTTGATCCTTAGAAGAGGCAGTAGTTGGAATAATGGCTTCTCAGGTTATTCCAAATTCAATGGACTTAGCAGATGCTTCAACCTGAGTTCTAACAATGCATTAGGGACCAATTCTTGGATTAATTCCCTTGGCAGATTGTCTTGCCAAGTGAATGTAAAACAGCATAAATAACTAATCAACAAGAAAGCAAGTGAAGAGGACGTTCAGTGCCAAGATCAAACAGAAAAACTGATGGAAAAGCTGGGAACAATCAATTAGGGCCAGAAAGGATTGAGCCACAGGGATCTTAATTGACCTTGATGTATAAAAATGTTAATAGCTAGCATTCTTCTCATGCTATAACTCTACAGTGTAAACCATAATCTCAGAAATGACATTCCCTTATCGACATCTTCAAACTGCCACAGGCAAAATTCTGTCCTAAGCTCATTTCTGTGATGCCAATGACACCTTTTGCCACAGTTCCTGCCCAAGATGCATTGATCCAACTGCAGGACTGCAGAAATACCTTATCCAGTGCGTGCATGGCAAACACAGGCCCATCGTGGGCTTTGACTGTCTTCAGCAGCAGGGTGTCCTTCCAGATGTAGATGTCCCCAGTGGCAGCCCCAGAGAAGACCAGCTCGTCCCCGCGCCCGTAGGACACGCTCAGCATGGTCTCCAGCTTCCCTGCAGCACCAAACGTGCCCCGCCTGGAGGTGAAGCCCCCACCTGCAGGGACAGAAGGCTTTGTCTGGAGGGGAATGAAGCCCCCACCTGCAGGGGACAGAAGGCTTTGTAGCCCCAGTGCTGCAAAGGACAAACACTGGAGCCCACCACCTCCTGTGGATGCTCAAGGCAGGGCAGGCAATGGAAAAAGCAAAAAACACAAGCAGAGAGTGAACCCAGTAAACAGCAGCAGCACAGACTCCAGTTTTCATATTTGGGGGGCAATTGTGCAAAAAGAACTAATATAATGGCTGGCAGAATATTTTTTGCTCTGAGCAGCTTTTGCCAAGTCTTTTCTCTATAGGTGAGCGTGAGCAGAGGTTTGTTTTAGTTGTCCCCTGACAGCCTGTCACTTTGACAGCAGTTTTCCAGAATAAATAGCAGGGTTTGCTGCTCTCCTGCTTGTCAGAGAAGCAAATTACCAGGCCCTGCTTTGGTTCAGAAGCAGAAGTGGCCACAAGGCCCATGAATTAATGGTTACAAACAACAGCACACTCAGAGTCCCAGAGTCCCATGGGCAGTGGTGGCCCTGTGTTGGGACAGTGGTGGCCCTCTGTCGGGGCAGCGGTGGCCCTCTGTCGGGGCACTGTGCACCCCACAGCTCACCCCACACTGGGTCCCCTCTGCCCCCAGAAACTCCCCCAAACACCTTTCTGTTGCAGAGGGGCTGTGCTTGCAGTGACATGCTGCTCGGTGCACACTGCTGTAAGGGAACCTGCGAAACAGCAGTGCAAGTCTGTTCATTACCCCAAAACAACCCCCACCATCAGTTTGAGAGCACCTGAACCACTTGAATGCTTAATGCACACTACAAGGCAGGAAGTTCTCCAAGCTCTCTCGTTTGGAGCTGTCTTGAGGTCTATTTTCAGCTGAGTTTTACACACAGAAGATGCTCTCTGAGATCTCTACACCGAGTACTTGTGCCATGTGCGCACAATTAAAGGGGTGAAGAACTTTTAATGAGGAATGAAAAATCCGCTCCTGAATTAGAAATACCCTCAGTCAGAACCCAACCTTGTGGCCTTTCTCAGTCTGAGAGAACAGCCTGAATATTTCCCTTAGGAGTTTGCAGAATCTCACCCTGTTTTTAAATACTGGAAAACTCACTTCCATTTTTCATTATTTAGAAAAGAAAAAACTCATGTGTTGTAGAACAAATACATTCCCTTGATAGCTTGATACTTGTGACACCACACGATGATTTTTTGCCTCCTGGATAAAACAAATTCTGCAAACTTTTCACAGAAGGGCCATGATGTGTCTGAGTGAATTCAGGGCTGCCTGTTTCCGGGGAGCCCAGGATGCTTGCTCAGGAGAACTCCTTAAGAGTGTGATTAGTTTAAACACAACTACCTGGAAAATTCTTTTCACTCCTTCAGCATTTTGGTAACTGGAAAGCTGCTTTACAAACAAAGCAAATTCTTAAACTGAGAACAGGAGGTTCCTGTATTAAAAATATACACATTCTCATATAAATTAAATATAAAATACTCAATACAGCACCTGTTTGCTGCCAAAACTTGATGTGCTTCATCCCGACTGTGACTAGTTTGTCGACATGATGTGGATTACACTTCACTACAAATATTTTATCTTTATGGCCCCTGCAATTAAGATAAAAAGTAGAAAAACATGATAAGGGATGACTTAACATTTCAAACTAATTAAATCATTAAGATAAATCATTTCCCCATCTAACAAAAAGAAGAGAGCCATATTTCTGATTTGCAAGGGTTTAGCCCTGGAATTTTGCCTCACAGAGGAGCGGGATGAATTTGAGCATAACGCACGGGGGAATTAGAGCCCAGAAACAGGCTGTCTCCTCCTGGATTTCAGTTCATTTGAGCCATAATGAAGAATCAGGAAACAAAGGGCAAGGCAATTAAAAGAAAGCTTAAAGGTCAACATAAATATTTAAATGGATGAGAACTCAACTAATAAATAAGAGAAAAATACTCTGACAAGAAAAATGAGGGAATGTTTAATCCACTGTGCTTTAGGATGAAAAATAAAGTACCAAACTATAAAACTGTAATTTAGGAAACAGTTCCTTCAGCAGCACAGACATGACCATTTAGTGCTCTGGTAATTGAAATTACGCTTGTTGATGCAAGTATCTACGGACACCATGGACTTCCATATCCACTGGCAGGTTTTGTCCTATGACAGGTCTAGGAAACAGGTGTGGAAAGCCCTGTGGTTCTGAAACCCTTCCTGGAGACAGGCCTTTCCTTCAGTGGGTCACTGTGGATGCAAAGCAGCCCTGCACACCCCTGACATCTGCAGCACATCAACACATGGCTGATCCCAACTTATCCACAAGCATTTGAATGAAACTACATGGGAGACTGTAGGGCCAAAGCAGGGAAACAAGATGTATAGTTTCGCTCTGACGCAATTAAAGCAAATAAATGAGAGCATGTCCTGAATGTTGCAACAAGAAAACTGAGAGGTCATCCTGAAATGGGCCATTCTAAAAAGAATCAGCCAGAAGAACATTCATAAAACATAAATATACAACTGCAGAATGAACAGAATGAATGTCTATATACAGTGAATTACACTGAGTTTTCAGGCTTATCTGTGTCTGTATGACTGTAAGGAGATGTTCTACTCTTGTGTGCAAGGGCCACGTCTCCTCTCTTGGTTTTGTGTCTCTCTTTTTATGACCTACTGTGCTTACCAGAAAATACAAACAATAGTTTAATCCAGAACACTTTGGAAGATAAACTGATTTTTTTTCTGGTCTTTGTGAGGGCTCTGCATATTTCCCAAATACCAGATTAGCAATACCAGTAGATCCACTGGGTACACACAGCATTTCGTGCTGAGAGGAACCTGAGTGCTCAGTGTTCTCTCTGTCCTGGGAGCACCACGAGCCAGGCAGGGACACAGCTCGTGGTTACCTTGTCTGTGAAAGCTTAAAGGTCAGCCTGGGAATATAGAAGGTATTTCTTTTCCTGCACGTCAGGCACAATCTGTCTGGAGACAGCAAAAGGGGGATTGCAAAGCGAGTGAAAATGTCATGTTTTACAGCACAGACAAGGCCGTTGCTAAGCAAACCCTCCAGCACACATTTTAAACAGAGTTTAAAACTTCCCTGCCTAATAAGCTACATGTCTGAGGCAGAACTGTGTGGCTAATAGAGATTAGAGTAAAACACATGGAGTAAGACACGCATTTCTTCGGTACTGCTACACTCCCACCAGACAGTGCTGCCACGAGGAAACCTGATTTCTTCTGCAACATGGCCCCGTATCATAGTGAAATAAATGCCCTTTCACAGGCTCTTCTCTGCAGTTACACCAGTAACTGCTGCTGAGCAGTGCTACATGTTATGTGGTTGCAGACAGCATGTGAAATAACTCCCTGCCTCTCTGGTACCCGTGCCCACCCTCACAGCAGTTCAGTGCTGGTCCCTGACCTCAGAGGTACCTTGGCTTTGTCCATGGGTAGCACAGAACCTACGTTCTCAAACAGTCTGATTCTTCTACAACCTAATGTTATTGTAGCAATTCAACAGTGGAGAATAAAACAGCAAACATGTAAACTTTAATCCAATTCTCTTTGCAACACTCATCCCTTCAAACCACTGCAAAGGCATTTGGTGTCAGGTTATTGGTTGAGCTTTCTGTGAGCAACTGCAAAGAGCAAACAGCTCAGGAAAAGCTGAATCAGAAGAAGGGCAGGATCAGTAGGCCTTGAAAAATCTGTATTAGAGGGAACACTTTTTCTTTTTAGAGAAGGGATCTGGCTGTGTACAGGGATGGAACCCAGCATGTCACCTAAGGCATAAAGGAAACAACACCTCTGATGAGCTCTGCTCTGAACCAGGACAAAAACTGGGAGAAAATCCTAACTGAACCCGCAAGTCTCTAAATTAGCTTTGTATCAATGAGGCTATCCTGACAGACAGGCCAGGGAACTCCTGACAGAAATGCCCCATGGGATTCCCCCCCACTGAGCTGTAGATCCCAAGGGTTTCACCCTGGGATGCTGCTGAAGCAGAATTCTGTTCTCACAGAGTTCTGGTTTATTGCTTTGTTTATAGGAAAAATGTGGATGATGCTACTCAGAACAATGTAATGAGAGGGGACATATTCTTACCTGGTTGTTGCCAGCTTCTCTCCCTTTTTCCAGTCCCAGAACACAATGGCATGATTGTCATCCAGCCCAACAGATGCCAAACATTTCCCATCAGCTGTACAGAAGCAACACTTGGTGTTAAAGGTGAGAACATAGCAGGCAATGAACACAATTACATTGCAAACTGCATTTCTAGTGATGTGTTACAAAGCAAAAAACCCAGAACCAACAGTTGGAGAGACTGGAGTTCAGATTCCCTGCAAACCATTGGTCCTTCCCAAAGGCAGACACAAAGCATTCCTTATGTCAGTACAAGGAAGGGAGGTGGGATCAAACAAGACAAGGACAGTGAAGTTCAAAAAGCCCAAGTACTCAAAATTCACATCACGTTTCATTAGAAATGCTTCTGATCAGATGATGCTTCATTTCTTTAGCTTGAAATGGTGAAAAGAATTACTGGTGTATGAAATGGGTGGTTAAATTTTCCCAGGCAGTGTGATGAAACTATAAATATGATATAGAATTTTAAGGCTAAAAATAACTGCTGGCTCTCTTCTTTCACTGCAGGAAAGACACAGCACTACTGATAATGAGAGGAAGAAAAATACATAATTCAACAGTACCCTGGCATGAAATAGTGATAAACACCACCATTGTTAAACTTTTAGAGACAAACTTCTGTCCTGAAATGTTGGAAAGTTTGAAAAACTAAGCCATAATTGCTGCAGTACATGACAAGACAACTGAACTTTACAGGGTGTAGCAGGAGCTTGTTATGTGCTATTTTTTTTAATTGAAGGCAAGTTCAAGCTGGAGGGAGCAGAGCTGGGCAAAGGCTCCAAAGGCTGAAGGAGAGCCTTGGTCTGGGGGTGGTGCTTCTCCCAGAAGTTAATGATGTCGAGCACTCTGGGCTTGGGCAGATTTCACCTCACTAATACAAAGAGTGCCACCAGTACAAATGACTCCAGCAGAACTGCTCCAAGGTTCATAAGGCTGAATATGCTCTCCCGGTGTCCAGTGAGTGAGTTCTGTGAGAAGCAAGTCAAGAAGGAGAAGGGGAACTCCAGAATGAGGGAAAGAATTCAGAGCCAAATGAAAGAGGCCCAGATGGGAGGAGTGCACATAAGGCAGGAGGAATGAAGAGAAAAACAGGACAGGAAACCAAAACTGAGGTTATTAAGAAAAGCAAACCCAAGCACCACAACAGTTTACACTTTATCCATTTGGAACAGAAGGGTTTATGCACTAATATGGGCTATACACTCCAACTGACATCCCAAAGCCTGGATGTTAAATCAGCCACCAGAGGGCACAGACAAACACCGCAGGAGTGAAAGTCTGATCCCAGAATCGCAGGTCCAGGAGGGTCCTACAGGTGGGAGTCAGCCCTGCACAATCAGCTGCCACAGCCAGGGGCGGGAGCTTTGGGTCTCTTTCTTCAAGGAGTGTGACTTGCTCCCCATTCTGCAATAGCTGTTGTTGCCGCTGCAAGCTCCTCCACAACAGCCCCCAGTGAGGTGCACAATTGCACAACTACCCCCGAGCTGTGCCACGAGTCCGAACTAAAGCCCGCTGGGAATGCAGCTGGTGCATTATTCTGGGGATCGCGTCCTACAGCAACACTGCAATGTTGAGTGGTCACTACATGTCAAAAGAGCTTTAACTTTTTTTGTACAGATTTATGCCCACAGAAATGTGGTTGGTTTATTATTTAGACTTTTATAGAGGTATGTGGATTCTAATACCCAGAACATTCCTACTGGATAAAAATGTAAACTACAAAGTGTTTCCAAATATATGAGCATTTGTCCAACTAAATTAAAAAGCTCCACGCACACAATGTCAACTAAACCATCCTCATCCATATCCCCTTCTTCTGGCACCCTATCTGCTTTCAGAGCTGGGTTACACACACAGTGGGTCAGTAATCCCACAGCTGAATTCCAGCTCTCGGATGGACACCAAGGCTGCTCCTCTGCTAATGGAATAAGACTCATTTCCACAGAGTCTCTGTGGCAGTCAAACCTCTTTCACACAGTCCTGTCTCCTAAGCGTGATCTATGTCCTAATGACTTCTTACAACACTTCTGGAGAGGAGAACATGAAATAAGTTATGTTTAATTGAAAAAGAAATAGATAACAAAAGGGCAGTTCAGCTAAAATAATCTCTTTTTTTTTAATAGAAGGAAGAAAAAACTTTCAAGCCCTTTTATAAAGATGCAGAAGTACATAAGTCCCCAGCATATGGATTGTGGATGCTCTTCAGTGCTGCACACAGGAATTGTCCCTTAGAAAGTGAGGCAGCCTAGGGCACCCAACTCAGATAGACAAATAGGAGAGCGTGCAGCCAACTGTTTGTCATATTTACCTCTGTAAACTCACTGGGGAATGTGGGAACTGTTAGCAAACGTGGAGAGTAGTGTGAGCCCAGAGATGACATTTCCAACTTGTTTCTATACTTTGAGTCATCATCCTGCCTGCTTTTAAAATCTTACAGCTCTGTGTGACAGCCACCAGAATTCCAGCTGTACATTGGTATTACCTATTAGACACCACCAAAACCAACTATTGATCCAATGACTTTACCACAACCTGTTTTTATCCAAACAGGAAGCAGACTTCCATGTAAAGTTGTCACTGGATGTAATTTTGCAGCTATCTGAACTAATAGTTCATCCCAAGGATCGCTTTTTAATTGATCATTTAGAGAAATGTGGGTTGTGGCTTACCTGAAAAATCCAGCGCACACACTCCTCTCTGATGGTGGCCCTTGAGCAGTGACAGACACTTCAGTGTCTGGGTGTCCCAGACGTGGATAGCAGCATCCCTTCCAACCTGCACAGAGGGTTAGTTGGAGCAGCTGCCCACACAGGTCATGAGCACTGTCATAGCTTTACAACACTCCAGATGTAACTACTTTCTCACTTTCCCTGTTTTATCTTTTTCAAGATCTCTTTTCTCTCTCAGAGAAACATCAGTGGACGGTCCCTAAAATTCAGCCCCACATTCATGCTATGAATTATCCTGATGTATGAAAATATATGAATACTCTAAATGTATCATATTCAGTGCCAGGACTCACTAGTGTTCAACACCAAACAGCTTTTAGCTGAGCTTTGCAAAGCCACTAATACAAAAACACCGTGCCGTTAATGAATGCCCCAAACCTCCTCAGATATGGAGAAAATACGGTGCTGTGTTTTACAGATGAAATCACAGGTTCCAAGTGGATATAAGACTTTTGCAAGGCCACAGTGCAAGACTGGCACAATCACAGGAGGCCACTTTCAGCTTGTTAGGGACACAGGAACCAGCAGAGAGGAGGAAACCCCAGACCGCAGGAAGAAGAGAATGCTCCCTAGCTCTGTGAGGCCCCACCTGGCCGGTAGCCACGTAGTCCTTGAGGGGGTGGATGCTGAGGCTGAGGATGTCGTCGTCGTGGCCCAGGTAGAGGCGCTGGGCGTGCTGCTGGCGGCTGTACACCACGGCCACGGCGGCGATGTGGTACACCACCTCCCCGGCCTGCGTGTAGAACAGGTTGTTCCGGCAGTCGTAGCCACGGTACCTGTGGCAAACACACGGCATGGCTGCTCCGGGAACTGGGGACACACTCTGCGCGTCACCTGGGGCTAACGGGGAGTGCTGTGGTGCTCCAAACGATCACAGACCACTCCATTCCTGAAGCTTCGCGTGCTTTACCTGGCACCTAATTCCTAAATTAGCACTGGCTTCACAAAAACACTCCATCATTCACACGGAACTGTGTCCAGGGAAGTTTTGCAGAACTGGGATTCAAGCAGAAATTAATCAGGCATTTTAACAAATAACAGGTCTCATGGGCAACTTAGCAGAGGATCTTTGCTTCAGGAAACTGCAGGTGTGGAGAACAGTCAGCGTAGAAAATTTTATAAAATGCAACACTGATGTATCATCCATCAAATGGCCACAGGATTGTAACCTTCCCTTGTTCCTTAACAAAATGGATCCCAGAACAGTCTGGGTTGGAAGGGACCTTAAAGCCCATCCAGTTCCACTCCCTGCCATGGGCAGGGACACCTCCCACTCTCCCGGGTTGCTCAGAGCCCTGTCCAGCCTGGCCCTGAAAAACAACTGAAAAGTAATGATAAGAAACAAACGGCTGTGGGTAAGCAGCAGAAAATGCCTTGCTAATGCTCTGACCTGAGCTGTGGAAGCAACCCAGCAATGTTAACCCACCAGAAATGGCAAGTGTTATCTCAGAGCCCCTACCCATGTATGAACTGCAGCTTTAGGCTGTCCTCGGGCGCTCGCTCTCTCTTCAGGAAGGGCACAGAGTGGTTTTTCTCTTTGCTTTGCTGTTTCAGCTGAGGTAGGTCTTCTTTGTAAACCTGCAGAAGAATTGCTGAAGTTAACTGCATGGCCCTGGTTGTCTGAATATTTGGATATATGAAGGGACTGTAACTATGAAATCAAGTGTGTGCTGACGTGATGTCCAGCAGTACAACAGAGAGTCAGGCACTACTGCTCCCAGTCTCCAGATGACAACCTGTGTTCTGCATGATGAACTCCCTGACCTGAGTGTCCCACAACAGCAGCAGAGTTGAAGCATTTCTGGAAGATTCCAATGTCACTTAGTGAAAAAGAATGTAAATATTGACTGGAAGTCTTTAAGTGTCTTAACGTCATATACGCTTCAGTGTCCAGGCTCAAAGCTGAGCACAAAGCACTGATTCTATGTAGGGACACAGGAACCAAAAGCACTTCAGTGATTTGCCAAGGTGTCCAGAATGCCAAAGCACAATTACAGCTCTACAAATACACTAAATACACAAAATACTTTCCATTTAAACGTCTCAGAAATGCTGAAACTCTGGAGAGCTGCTAAAGATGTTTGAAGCCTCTTCAGAGCTGTGGCCCCAAACAAAATCCATTATAATGCTGAAATGTGGCTGTTTTGTTTGCTTTCTGTGTCTCTTGGACACACGGACAAGGAAATTGCCATTCCCACAGAACTCTACCTGAGTGCCAACACAGAACACCGGATTTTTGGAAGAAAGGTGTTCATAGAACAACCAGAGCTTTGGAAAACAGAAGGCACACAGAGCCTTAGCACACTGTGCCTGTCAATGTGCATGTCTTTTGTCTGGACTGCTCTCACCCATCTAACTCTTGCTCCTCAGTGCAACAGAAAACAGGAGCATCATCTTCTGATGCATCTCAAAATCTAGAATCCTCTATTGCTGTTCAGCCATGACATTAAAAAAAACCCACCCGAAACCCAAGTCTCAAAATAAGATTAATGGTTTTGTTTCCACGTGCTTTTGTCAATTATTTCCTTTAAAAAATGCCAAGTGCAGCTTCTGCTTGGGGCTGTCTCACTTCCTATATAAGATGCTATTTTAAGATGCTTCTGGCTTTTCCACGCATTAACCTGCCTGGAATGTTGCTGTTCCACTGCCTACAACGATCTTTTCACTTGTAGTTTTTCAACCCAGACGTCCTTTTTGACACACAGACAGCGTGGAGGAGGATGCTGTTTGATTTGAATACAGATGGAAAAATCAGGAGAAGGAGGAGGGGGAGGATGGGACAAGCACTGCAATGAGACTTGGAGTAAGAGAGAGGGGAGGGAGAACATTTGACAAAACCTTCTGTTTCATTTGCCAAAGGTGATTGATCTCTGCAATAAACAGTTAAAAGAAGCTGTTGGTAGAAGGACCTGTGAATCTAGGAAGTGAGGAGAAAAGACAAAAGATGCTTTGGCTAAAGCATGGGACATTACAGGTGAATTTTCCATGTTCTAGAAAGCAGCCCCAAGTCAGCCATTAAACCCCTCAGACAAACCTAGCTGAGCTCAGTTTGCATTTCTCACATTTTCTACGAGATCCCTGTCCTGCTCTGAGGAGTTTCTGACCTTTCACCAATGCCACTGAGAGGTGACAGGGCAAGGCAACAGAAGCTCCTGAAAATCAGGGTCAAATGGACTGTAAACAGAAGCCAAAGTCACAGAAGTGTTTGGGTTGGAAGGGACCTTAGAGAACATCCAGTTCCAACTCCCAACCCCCTGCAAATTCTTGTCTCCAAACCCTTCTGGATTCCCACCCCCGCTGAAGTGACCTGCGGGTTTATGCACAATGTGCCGACCACCCCCTAAAGGAACCTGATGACCTAGCAGTGATTCCTGCCCCCGAGCAGTCAGTGTCAGCCGGCAGGGGGCTGCCAGAGCGCTCCTTCGGGCTCACCTGGCGATCGTAGTTGATCTGAGCCTCCTGCTCAATGTCCGAATCCAGCTCCGGCACGTCGGACAGGTCCGAGTCCGACTCCTCGCTGTAGGAATCCACACCACCCTCTGCTTTGGAAACAGAACCCGAGTTTTGTGCCCTGAGCACACGGCGCGCCAGGGAGGCAGGATGGGGGTCCTGGTGGAATTACACTAGGGGTCAGCACTGCTCAGGAACGCCGGAGGCTGAGGCAGCTTCTTAAGGCCACAGGGCTGTCCGCGTGTGTCGGGCTTCCTTCCCGCCTCTCCCATTTCCCTGCCGGGGCAGGACGGTGGCAGAGGGAAGCACCACCACTGAGCCCTTACTGCTGCAGTTCTAGCATCAGAGAACTCTGCTTTCTTGACAGGCTTTGGAGTGCAAACACACAGAAGTGGCAACCAAAAGCTGCCAGGGAACACGCTCTGTGTTTAAAATAATTGATATAAGAGGGTATTTTACCAAACTCTGCATTTATGGAGGGAAATTTTGCCCTTTAGCTGCAGGGAATCCAGATTTTAGCAACTATCACTATGCAGTTCATATGGCTTTGCCAGAATATTGTAAGTATAAATATAACAAGAGAAAATGTGAGATTGCACTGCAAAATAAAATTAAACCATTCAACACCGGTTTCTGAATGCAACTAACATGACTAAGCTCAAAAATTTAATTATCTAGTGCCTCCAAATGTGTTCTTTTACAAACTTTTATGAGTATTACTTGTGTATTCCTACACATACAAGACTGTAAGCTTTTAAACTGCAGCAGTTTTTAATGTACCTTGCCTCAAATCAGTGGTTGTCTCTGAAAATTTAAATGTCCAAACATGCTGGGAATCTGCAGCTGCAGAGAATTTTAATAAAAATATGCCCTGCTAATTCAACAAAAACTTTTCCACCAGTGCTGCATTCTGTGCTGATTTCATCTGATCGATACTTTAGCAGAGATCATATTTACCTTGTGGAGAGGCTTCCAGGATGCCATTTGTTATCCCTTCTGGGACAAACCGCCACTGGAACACAGAGTGATCAGCGCCCCCTGTGCTCAAAACCCACTGGAAATCGTGGGACCAGCGCACGTTGGTGACATGTGCCGAGTGGCCAATGTACTTCCTGAACTTAGCTCCTGAAAAACAGCAAGAGAACTGCTGGCAGGGAAGGAAAAAAATTACATCACTAATAGAGTTCAGTTCCTAATGGCAACACAGTCGAGATACACTTGTGAAAACTGAAACCCAACAAATACTCAAATGCCTCATTTGATATTCTGATACAGAAATAATTATAATATAAAAATAAATGACATAAAATAATATGAACAATATCCCCAGTTTTCAGAGAAGTACTTAAACCTCGGCAGGAAGTACCAGACACACCCAGGGTTTAATTTTCCCCTTTCTGGCCATGACTGCCAGTGAGAACTCTACACGTCCTATAAAATAAAAACACATTTTGAAAATACAGTGATGTGATGTCAAATTAAACACTGAAGATCACAGAAAGCCATAAGGCTGTTCTATTTATTCATGGCTTTATTCTTGGTACAGTGCAAATCCTGAGAAACAATTACATTCACAACAGTTCTAAAACCAAGCATATACCCTGTATGGGCAGGAAATTGCTACAAACAAAGGTTAAAGTCTCAGCTTTATGTCCTTTCACGATGTCACAAATTGTCCACACACTCATTTGAATTACACATCGGAATGGAAAGCCACTGTTAGAAAATACACTGCTGTGGGATCAAGGCAAACATTACATTCATCAGCAACACCAAACACTGGCCTACCTTTCTTTAGGCAGGGAAATCTGAATAACTTCACCAGCCCGAAATCATCTCCAGTCACCAGCACTGAGTTGCTGTAATTCCCATCCACAGAGTTGACATTGGTAACGTTTGTGTATTTTGGCCAGATTCCAGTCACTTCAGATCCTATCACACAGGTCCAGGAGGCCCAGTGGATTCCTTTGATCTCATCTTTGCTAGTGACATGCTTCCCAGCTGAAAGTACGGAAGTAAATAATCAATTCAATAATTTGCTTTTTGGTAAACTCTAATTCTTTACATCGAATTTATCTGTGTATTCTGATTGGGACTAATTTTTAACCTTGGTTAAGAAGATTCACAATCTTTTTTAAACTCCAATAATCTTGTAAACATTAGAAAGCATTCTCAAGTAAGAGTAAGAATAAATCAATCATTTATCGATGCTGTTCCTACTAAAAGCTGTACCACTGAGAAGTTCAGCAGTCAGAGCTGACTCAAGCAGTTCTCCCACTTTGAACTATAGCATTCTAATCACTGACACAAGGATCGCCCCCTCATTTGAAGGAAGCACAGCAGGGACAGAGGTGCTTGGATAGTTACCCCAAAGTGTTCAACCTGGAAAAGTTCCTATGTAAGAACACACAACTGAGGCAGCGGAAAACACAGACAGTGTTCACTTAAAGCTGAAGGTGGGTATATTCTGGGAATGCTGAGTAGAAAAATGAGCAGCAGGTATTTCTGTCAATTCTAGCTGAAAGCTTTGCCGCCAGGTGTACCATATATTTCGGATTTGTGGTGTTCTCTTTCCCCCTACCCCCAGTTTCACTTGCCTGTGCCACGTGCCCTCCCAGACTCACACGGCATCTTGTAGAACAGCCTCTCTCCTGCCCCGTCGTTGGTCTGCAGGAATTTACTGTCCACGGACCAGTCGAGGTGGGTGATGAAGCTGGAGGACTTGCTGCACTCCCCGATCTTCTTGTAGCGCTGTGCCACGGCGTAAATGTCCACGGGGCCGTCATTGGAGCCCACGGCCAGGTAGGAGCCGTCCGGGGAGAACTTCATCTCGTGGATCACCTCCTTCCTGTCCTTGATGTGAACCACCTCCGTCATGTCCCTGCAGGCACCAAGGGCCACGAGGGCACACTGAAAACAATGCACTCAATCATCTGCACAATGACACACAGGGTGCACCGAAAACCCCTTTTCTCTGAGAATCTCCTATTGCTGCCACTGGTTCTAAGCATCAGACAGAAACCACCTCACCTGCCCACAACACGTGTCATTCTGTCCACTTGCTCTTATTACTGCTAGTACACCCGGAATGATGACATTTATTTACAAACAGATGTATTTTGAAAGTACAATCCTGACACATTGTACTGGTAAAAGCAGAGTCCTTCAGGAGGAATCATTCCTAACCCAAGACAGAGATTTCTAGGAGGTGTCAGGCAAATTAGCAAAGACAAGAATACTGGGAGACAAAGATTAACTGCTTTAGAAAAATACAGGTGGTTGGGAAGACTTTTAAAGGAATATGAACAGCTCATTTAAGCTTTGTTGAAGTTATTAAAGCAAAGCATGACAGGCGTTTTCCCAGGATTTTCCCTCCTACCAGTCAGTAGTTCCAAATATTTTAAATATATGCTTAGCAAACGTGGAGTAATGGTAAGGAAAGGGGTAAACTCTTCTCAGTGTTTTGAAATCTGGGGGTTTGGCTATTTTGCTCTGTTCATATATATCTTGAAAATACTTAAAAATGTCTCTCCATCCCCAATCTTTTTGCCTGGCATGTGTACAACAGGAATGATCCAGGAGATCCCCCTCCACAGCATGTTCTCCCAATGCCTGCTCCTTTTGCCCCAAGACTTGGCCTCTTACCTCACTCTGAGAACAATGAAGGAGCCGTCCTTCATTCCCAGTGCCAGCTGGGAGCCGTCGGGACTGAAGGACACGCTCCTCACCGCCTCCTCCATATTGCAGCGGGCTATCAGGGCATGGTCAGCAAGGCTCCACAACCTGCCGGACAGAGGCAGAGAGGACCACGTTCTCCTGAGGGTCCAGCACTTGGCTGCCACCAGGAGTAACCCAAGGGGCCAAATCAGTGCACACCTTGCGCTGATACTGTGTAAAGGACTGAGCTCCTTTCCAGCCTCAACTGCGGCAGAAGAGAAGAAAACGGGATGAAGCTCAATCACATCATCATGTGGTGTTATTCCCAGCCTCTACTTACCTGGCAAGACAGAATTCCCCAAGACAAGTAATAAAAATGCAGCTTCTGCAGCCAGGAAGGGTCAGTGCAGCCCAGAGAACAAAAACATGCCACTCAGGGGGAACACTTTCTTGTCACAACTCCAAGACCAAACTGCATGTTGACTCACTCACTGACATCAGTTCAAGTGGCAAGAATTAACCACTAAAATGTGCCCTAAAATAAAGGCAAATGTACCCATATTTTTGTGAAGGCATGGAGGAAGTTTCCCAGATTACTGCAAGCTGGGTAATCAGATCTCAACAGTCTGCAAGACTTAGAAATTTAAAGAAGGATGAAGAGAATGCAAAAAAATGCATAAAAGACCTTTCTGAGGGTAGAGAAATTAAGTCAACAACACCCAACTGTCTTTATTTTGAGGACAGTGTCACAAATCTAATGTATTTATAAAATCACTTTTTATAAAAAACACTCGACCTATGTGGACAATAATTTATGAATTATCTCAGGAAATCAGAATAAAGACAGGAACAAATGGATTATTAGGATGATTAAAGGAATGAAGATTGTACCACACTAAAGAAGACCAAAAGGCTTTAACTTTTACATCGAAGTGAAACCAAGGCTGGGAAGGGGTAGTATTGCTCCCAGAAATACACTGGTGGGAGAAAGGAGAAAAAATCATGCTGAAGGACCGTGCTGGCAGTGGAACAAACGGCACAAACACAACACAGATATAGGCTGAAAAGAAGGTGAAAAAAAACAGATGTGGAATGTTCAACCTGTTTTCCAAGACAAAGCAGAATTAGGATCAAGAGTGCAGCAGCCTCACAAGGCAGAAGCTGTTAGCCCAACACAGTGAGTACAACAAGGAGTGGCCCAGGAAGGACTGGGAAAGAGTCTGAGGGAAACACAAGGATAAAGTTTGTCTCCAAAATGTGGCTTCCACATAAATCACTTTGTCCAATATTCTAAAAGCCTACTTGCAATACATGGCAATGCAAGCAGAATAATTCAGTTTTCTATAAAAAATACTACAATTTCTTTAATTAATGGAAGGGTAATTCCAAATAGGAGCTTTTTAATTTTATAACAGCACATAGAGGCATTTGCATACACAATTGACAAAGTAAAAGCCTGGCTTTGCTTGTGAAAATAGAAAAAATATCTTCTCTGACAAAATACTTCTGTACATTATTTTTTGAAAAATCAGAGAAATATCCTTTTTCCATATAAAAAGTGTACATATTTTGAAAATAAGGCAATGACTGTTTCTACCATTATTTGGCAACTTTCCTATGCATTTGTTTCAAAGATTGAGTTTAAAACCCTCATGAAACGTCATTTTATTACTCAACATCCCAGTTTTGCTGTCCTGTACCTGACAGAGCAGCTTGTTTACTGGAGCACAGGCTGACTGCAGGCTCCCAGAGGACTTGCTGGGATCCTTCATTAGCTGCCACTGCTGTGACAGCAGCTCTGCTCCGCTCTGCCCCAGCCCACTGGCAGGACACAGCCATGCACAAACATCGGAGACAAATATCCCAGGGCAGCCATGGAAAAAGGGGCTCTAACCAAGCTCCTCAGAGTGCAGGAGCACGGAGAGAGGCCCGTGGAAGTTTAAAGTGCTGGAAGCCTACCTTTGACTGGGCTAGGGAAAATCTGCAGTAACCCCTTCTCATTAGGACACCTCAGAGAGGAGAACATCACCTGACCCACCAAACACTTCTGTTCCTAAAACAATTTAGATTTATATTCCATACCCACTCGTCTCAAAAAATGTGATAATCAAATACTAAGAAAAATTACCCCGTGAACAGCAATACAGAAATATTCCTGTCAGTGCAATTTGAGTATTGAAAAGCAAATTGGAAGAAAATCCTTTTGTGCAGATTTTTATCTTAATGAAAATATTTGCATATTTTACAGGAATATAAAAAACTCCCCCTGCCTGAAGTGGGATTCAAATCCCACATTCTGTAGTGCCCATGTAGGAGCCAGGGAGAAAGCACGACTGGAGAACAGCTGGCAGTCCTGTGGGTCTCACACTTGGGATTTTAGTTGTGCTTAGAAAGTGCAGAAGGATGGCAGGAACAGGAAACCAGTACAAGTGACACTGTAGAAAAGAAAGGGCAAGCAATGCCAGCTGAGCAGCAAGCTCCAGGGCACAGGGCAGTGTTAACGTGGAACCTGAGGGAGCATTATTCCCAAGCTGCATGTACGTTAAGAGATTGATTTTTCCCATTGAAATATGGCCAAAGGGCAGGACTCACAGGTATGTTTCCAAAATAAGTTGGCTGGTAGTCCATAAAAACTGAAAATCTCTTTGGCAACTGCCTGGGCTTGATTTAAATATACGCAATCAAATCATCTGTGTAAGACAAAAAGCAGTGACCATGCATCTGGGAAAGGGTTTGGAAAAACACATGACGGAGTAGGTAGAAACTAGGATAGCAGGGTCAGGAGAAACCACCAAGGTATTTAGTTTTTAGGCTTGTTGCTTATCCTCAAAAGAATTAAAATAAGAGGTGACCATTCTCCATTTAGAGCCTCCCACCGGCTGTCTACAACAGCAATGCATCAGCACTTCCAGTAGAGCAGAGAGATCCAGCATGCTTTGAACAGAAATTCTGATTATTGTTATGTGATGTGTGGAGCCCAAATAGGAAGGCTGATGAGAAAAGGCAAAGCTGCTAAAAGAAACACGGGGGGGAAATGTTGTGCCAACGGAGTCTTACCATGCAGCCAGAAAACAGAGCGAGTAGCACTGGGTGTGCAGAGCAATGCCAAGGAACACACACGCTGCAGCCTTACCGGACAGAGCGGTCGTCGCTGCCTGTGACCGCCAGGGGCTTCTTGGGGTGCACGGCCAGGGCCCAGAGCTCACCCTCGCAGTGCCCCTGCATGATCAGCATGGGCTTGTCCCTCTCTCGGACCAGCACCTCGAAGATCTCGCTGTCCTGTGTCCCTGCCAGCAGCCTGTCCGCCTTCCAGCACACGCTGCGGATCGACAGCCCTGCCGGGAGAGAGCTGCGTTAGTGGCGGGCACGGCGGGGCGGGCACGGGGGGCACCTGCACCGCCCGGGAGCCCCTGCAGTGGCACCTGCACTCTCCACTCACACCCCAGAGCACTTGTGGCGAACGTTCTCCACTGGGCACAGAGCAGAAAGCTGCGGCCTGGCAATGGCTGTGTCTGGCACTGCTGCTGCTGGCCCCGAGGGAGCCAGGGCTGAGCCTGGAGCACACCCGGGGCACTTACTTTAGAAACAGTTCCACTTCACAGCATTTCAACATCTACATTTTACATTAGGCATGGTTCCTGGGACTGAAGCTGTGTTTATCCATTTTTTCAGTGCTTTACTTTTTTGCACATTCAAATAAATGTTAATGGGGCATTTAAACGCTTTGTACCCATGCTATCACACTTACTCACTTCAGTCACAATGGATTATTACAAACAAACAAACAGAACATCCTCCCTCCCAAACCTAAAACCAACAGCATTTTGCTTTGTATAACTCTTAGAGAGCTTGATCTTACTCCACAAATCTGATCCTAACTCTGGAGCTGGAGTTTCACTGACCACAAGCAGGATGAGCCATTTGGTGGCATTCTCTGGCCAGCTGCTTGCAGTATTTGTGTTTTCTGTTCCAGAATATGAAAATTCAAGTTTGGGTTATAGGTCTGGATGCTGCGAGATGTGAATGAATAAAAAAACCCATTTGTCATGCAGTCAAGGTCAACTACATCATCATTTAAACATATTTTTGGAACCAAATACATAATACAATTAGCTACTGGTCACATATATAAAATATCCTCATCTCTTGAAAAGGTCAAATCAGTCTTCATTTATTTTCTTGTCCATTTCCGGCAGCTTTTAATTTTGATAATGTCACTGTGTGACTTAGCTGAATCCATCCTGCAGTTCTGACTCCCATCTCCTGGATCCACACCAGTGAGCACACAAGGAATGGAATTCAGACCTTAGTGGGAAATGGGTTTGAGAACACAAAGCACACCTTGGGATGTGGGAAAGGCAATGTCCTCTGGGCTATACTGCACAGAAAGGCAGCTGTTCTCAGGTTGGTGACTAATACACCTCAATATTTCAGTATAAAGCCAGGCCTCTGATCACATCGTTACTGCTGGGGCATCTCACTTTAAAGTGTTTAGTGCCCTTCAGTGAAGGATGACTGAGGAACAGCAAATGCAGGGGCTAAAAAAGGACCTCCTGGCACCCTGGAATGATGTTTAAAGTTTGTAAAGGAACTGGGAAGGAGAACAGAAGGTCCCAGGTAGGCAGTTAAGGCTCCTGCATTGCTTCAGGTTCCAGATGTGCTTAAACTACCGAGCGCCATTGAGAAAAGTGAGAAAGGAACTGCACTCCTGAGGCAATGCACACTGAGGGCAATGACCATCACACCAGACAGCAAGAGCAGAAAGGGAGAGACAGAGAGAGAGGAACATGGCAGGCAGGGCTGGGATCACAGTGAAAGAACAGACACAGAAACCCTGAAACAGGCAGGAGATGCCATTTTTTAAAATGATGGTGACAGGGCATGTAAGTCATGCTCGGATTTCATGACCTGCAGCCATCCCCAAGGCCCTCAGCTTTTACAGCTGCAGTCAGAGCAGCAGCCCCATCACATTTTTCACAGATACACCTCCACGTCCTTTTCCTTAGTCCCACTGATTATCCTCATGGGCACATTATCTTTGCCTAAGCTTGGATAAAATTTTGCAGACTTGCTTAAGGCAGTTTCTTGAAATTAAAGCAGGCACTGTTGCAATGTTGCTTTTTTTTTTTTTTTTGGACAATCAAACATAAGACTGAAGGATTTTAATGCTGTGAAGACAGTGTTTTGGTTCGAGTTTTAGAAATCAATTAACTTCTCAATTTATATACAGGTCCAAATGCCAGCTCAGTTCACTTTCTGCAAATGAAATTTTTTACTGCTTTTGCCAAGTGAGAAGGGAAAAACCTCTCTTGAGTGTCTCAGCCCCACAGGTGCTGTTACAGTGCCTGGTTCTAGCCAGCTACTCTCAGCATACTCTCAGCTAACTTCAGGCTACGGCACTGCCAGAGAAAAAGGGGAATAAAGACCCACAAATACATACAGTCCTAAGGAAAACAATCAGCAGCATGCAGAGACATCTGTGCTTCCAATTCAATGGTGTCATAATCCATTGAGGAGATGTGCAAAAGCTGTTAAAGGAACAGCTGGTTACCTTTGTATCCTTGCTCAGTCTCCCTGAGATCAATTTTAGTAATAGGCTTGAACTCGGTGTCCCAGAGCCGAATGCAGCCATCTCTGCCTCCAGTGGCAAAGCCTTCCTCACAAGCATACATACTAAAAATTCCAGCCTGTCAACCAAGGGATAACCAGTTTAGAGGCCTTTACAACCCACGGAAACACACAAAGCAACTGGTTTTAAACAGACTCCTGTTAAAGGCCAGAAGCTGCTTGGCAGCAAAGTGTTGTCCACCCCAAAAGCAAAGCAGCACACACAGCTTTTATTTCAAGTGCTCCACCTCAGGGGTTTATGCAGAAATCTTTGTACCAGTAACAGTGACATGGCCTATCTGCACAACTTCCAATCTGGTCGAGTTAATATGATGTCAAGGACAATTAAATAACAAATGGAACACTTAAAATAAAGAGTTCCCCAGAATAAACCAAACCCACGCAAGCAAGCAATACAAATATTCTTACAGGTGCAGAGGTGACTGAGACATTCTTTCAGGAATTCAGCTCAGACATCGTTTGGAATCTGACAGGAACTGAAAGAGTGTCAATTCATTCTCTTTGTTGAAAACAAGTTTCTATCACAGTTTGAATTTCTTCTTTATTTCTGAAAACGCCTCCTGACTGCCGACTGTGCTGGACTACCTTGGAATAGCTCAGGGAGTGCCTGCTGAGTCAGGATTTTCTTAGGAAACCTTCTCAGCCAAGAGACAAGTTGAACTGCACAGCAATTAATTCAATGGAGACAAGAACTCAGTACTCAAAGTGGCCCTGTGCAATTTCTTAATAAAGTAATATTTCTAATTATTAATTACACACAGATTAGAAATTGGGAAAGAGACTGCATATTAGCCATGGCAAATGCCATAATTTATCACATTATATACACAGAGATTGTATTTAATCATTCTAATGAGTCCAAATAAAATCCTGCAAGCCTGCTGCAGGGGGTTATTGTTCACCAAAGACATTTCTGTGTTACTGCAGCTGCACACAACGTGGCAACTTCACATCAGCTCCTCAGCTAAGGTGGCCCACTGGCTCCAGTCTCACTGCTTTCAGAAATTTGGGGTTACTTCTATAAGCAACCAGCACACTTAGATCTCATCTGAGGAGCTTCTACAAGTACTGATGAAGCTGCAACATAACCAATTTTGGGAGGTCAGAAAAAAGCCATTAACTTTTCAGCGCTCTTTCTGGAAAAGTCCTAGAAGAAAACGACAGTGGCAAATGTTGGATTGCACATCACTCTCCTAAGGAAAACAGTCTTGCTTCCTTTTGTTCCAAAACCCACACCAGAATGCCATTAGCCACAGTCATATTGCAAAGAGGAGAAGTTCTCAAATACATCTGAAACAAGATGAGAAAATCCTACTGTGCCTCTACTGCAGGAACAAGAGAGAGGTAAATTTATTATATGAGACTGGTTAGAAATGTAACACCATCCTATATGTTCCCCTTCTGTTCTGTAATTAGGAGAGCTCCAAATCAGAGATGGTGTTATGTGGGTGTGTGTTATGAGGCTAATTGGAGTAAACTGCCTTTGGAATATGGTTGGAATGCAAAGTCACAGACTCAGGTTTGCTGTACACTCAGGCTCTTGTGAAGAGTCAGTCTCCAGTGCTGGGAATTATTGTGGTAAAAGTCTCTTTAAAGCCAGATAACGTGGGTACCAACTCTTTGCAAGTAAACTGATTGTAACTGAAGCTCCTCAATGTGTGAAACTTTAGATTTAGAAACTTCACTAGAAGTTCACTTTGCTTGGTTGGAGCGAGGCTATAAATCTCAGCAGTCGTGGCACTGTCAGCTCAGCATCTCTTGGCAACACGACAACCAAGTACAGCGTTAACATCTGAGCTCTTAACTGACGAACAGCCTTAGACACTTCTCTGACCCGAACCAGAAGGAAACCTTTGGAGCTAAGCCTTTGGGAAGGTTTGAGAAATGGGCACGAGAACACAACTCACACTGTGCGCTCCCTGGATTGTGCGGACCAGGTTCAGCCCCTTCCACACGTAGATGTCCCCGTTTAAAGCACCAGAGTAGGTGACATCTTCTTTAGCACATGCCAAGCACAGGATGGTTTGGAGATCTCCTGTCTTGCCAAATATTCCCCTCTTCGCCGTCAGTGCGTTTCCACACAGAGTCCAAAACTGTGAAATGCAAATGGCACGTCAGGAAACATTCCTGCAGAATTTCTGGTTTTCCTATCAGTGTGCAGCTCTCAGACCTACATCCTGACAGAGCAGTGTCTGGGCACACACTGAAGTTGTTCCTTTGGTTCTATCAGAACACCAGTTACTCCCAAATCTGCCCATTTCCTAAGAAAAGATCCAGGCAAAGGCAGTAAGTCTAAAACCAGAAGTTATGGAACTGTTGAGGAGGGGAGGGACAAAGCTGCCTCACTAATGCCACACTACCCATTCCCCTTCCCTCACTATCTTTTCTCACGTTTTGCTGGGAAAAGCTGTCCATACAAATGCATGTTTTTAAAGCCAGGAATGCCCCATTTTCCTTGTCTGCAAAACTTAAAACGCAGCTGAAGTTAAAGTACTTTTTGTCAACAACTTGCATGCTGGAGCAGATATTTGTGCCCTTCTGCAGAGCCCTGGGGGAGATGTGTCCCTCAAACACAGCCACTGAGAAACCCTCTGTTGGAGGGAGACTGGAACACTGCAGCATGAAACAACTCTGTGACTCCAGAGTTACAGGTTCCCCAGCATGGAATGGGGACCTGCTTGGCTTCTACAAGGCACTAACACTGCAAAAAGAGACTAAGATGGACTGGGGAACAGAAAAGGAGAGAACAGAAAGTTTGTCTTTAGTGGTGAGCTAGAAATACCATAATGTTCCTTTTTGAATTAGAGTGCATACTGTCCGTCTCATTCCCACTTCATATGCCTGCATCACTTCATGGCTATAAGCTGAACTTTTAGGTCCTTTGCTTCATACTTTAAAAATGTCCTATGAAATTCTTATGAAGCTGAATTGCAGCAAATCCCTGGATGAAAGATTTTTGAGATCCATCTCTTTCTAATTCAATTGAATTCTCCCTTTGCCTGTTCCCATCAGCCAGTTTAGCAGGCAGAGGGAATACTGCCCCCAGGGAGTCAAACCTCAGCTGCCCTCCCTGAGGGGCAGAGCAGGCAGCAGTGACAGGAGAAGGCTGCAGGCAGGATCCTGAGCACACTCTGAGATTCCTTAGCTCCCAGGCTTTCCCACAGCTCCCAGGAGCGGCTCAGCCCAACAAGCCAACAGAACTGACGTGCTAAAGGCATAAACGGTGCTATTCCCAAGGCTGAGTCCCAGTTCCCCCAGTGATGCTATTACTTCAGAGCTGTTATTATCACAGTTGCACAGCCTGGTGCTGAACAGCAAGTTCAGGCTGCTGTTGTGGCCCCTCTGGAGGGAACAGGGATCATTCCCCTCCGTGCTGCTTTTCCCTTCTGTTTTGGCATGCCTGTCTATCCCTGCACTCAAAGTGCTGCTATTCGGCGTGCTCAGGGTAATTATGGCCATTTTAAACAGGACACAGGTGCCAAACAAAGACAGGTTCTGGCAAACAGCTCGCAGAATACAACAGATGGTATCACTGCTGCCAAAACCACCCACAGTTTGAAAGCAGTGGTGGTTTTAAGGGCACAAGGAACCAGAACTAGAGATATTAACTGGTTTCCTAAACTTCTAGTTAAAGCTCTTCCCACCCCAGTCATGTGAAATAATTGCCATCTGTTAGGAATGTTTTTGATGAGACGGGAGAAAAATAGAAACCTGAAGGGAATATTGGCAAACAAGGATTCCTTTCTAAGCTCTCCACAGGCACTAGGATGTTTTACCCTAAACATCTAGTATATATCCAGGTTTATATTTAAAACACTTCTAGAAAAGGTGACTTACAGGGAGCAAATAGTAGGGCACTGGAGTTCTCATCTCTGCAGGTGTTCCTACCAATGCTGACAATGAGAGGCCAAAGAGAGGTCATTTCATTAACTTTTAAACTTAGTTCCCCCTACAGCTGTGCAGTGAGCCTTTGTGATGCTTGAGGAGAGAAACCCTGAAAGGCTGAGACAGCGTAGGTGGCACAGAGAGGGCAGAGAAACCCAAAATTACAAGTATATCATGATGATCTTCCCACCTTGTGTGTTCAGGGGACCTGGACCTCAGTCACTGCTGAATGACAGAACTGTCTTCAAACAAACACGATCACAGAGTAAAGAAAGAAAAATATAAACTTGCCTTATATGTCAAGCCCTCATGATGTAAGAGCACCGATTTTTTTGTGGAAGTACTTTTTCCAAGTAAACAATAAGAGCTCTTTACCTTTATGTGTTTCACTCCACAGCTGACGATCCTGTTTGGTTGATACTGATCCCAGGAAATATCAAATATCTGTTAAGAAGTACATTAAGCTGGTATTTTAAATGATACAATAACTGCATGTAGACTCATATTGCTTTTACCAGTGCTTAGCCACCATTTCCGTTTGAACATAAAAGGAACTAAAAATGAAAAAACAGTCTTTAGTAAATTTGGAACTCTAATCAAAGGCTAAGGCAAACAGGGAGGGTTCCTCACTAAGGTCTGTCAACACACCTCATCCCTGACTCCACACTACCAATCCATTCCAGATCCAAGATGTTATTGAATAAACAATATTTAGATAGGAATTCTTTCCCATTTCCTCTTCAGCACAAAAGCTCCTTTTTCCGGGTGTGAAAGTCTACTAGGACTAAGATTTTAGTACTTCTTGCCTGTCCTGGAGCCTTCTGCTAATTCAGAACCTAATCTTCTACTACTGAGGTCAGTAGCAAAACTTTCACTGAAGTAACTGGGAAGTGAATCAGTTCTGAAAGAGAAATTCGAGAAGGACTGAAATGCTGCTGTGTTGGGAACATTGCAAGTAAAAATGAACTACCAGATCATTCAGCTGACACACAAGATGCAGACAGGTTGTATGTCACACAAATGTAGGGAAAAGCTCAGCCTGCTGCTTTGCATACAGTGTGTGTAGGAAAACATTATCATACCTCCATATTATACCAGTTTAATATGTTATAATATCATAACATAGATACAAGAAAAGTTGTCATACTGTCTTCATAATGTATTTTAATGTATGCACCCTTGTGCTTATGTATGTCAAGGAGGTATTTTGCTTATGTTAAACCTGGTAAAAATTTCCTAGTCTTGAATAACATTCTAAACTCAAACCTGTCCAGTTCTTATCTTTACTGAACTTATGATCCTTAACTGAAGTGAACAGATAAAAAAGGAATATTTATCCTAATTAGGTTGCTTCTACAGGTGACTGTCTTAAGCAAAACTAAAAGGGGTGTAATTAAATTTGCCCTCAGGACAAACTGCCTTTAGGACATCCTCAGAGAGAACCTGATCTGTGCCAGTTGGGCTCACATTGCACCCCTCAGTGTGTAAGTGCAGGAGATCTCCTCCCTGGGCTCCCAGGCAGTGCCATGTGCCAGGTCTGGCACATGAGAAGGACCAGGTATCTCTGCAGTACTTCCAGAGCCCGGGAGGATGAGCAGGACGCCCCTGCAGTCACCCAACCCAAGCCAGCAATGTGTTTGGGGCCTGACAGCCCTTCCCACCGTACCCTGTCGGAGTGGCCCGTGGCTGTGGCCAGCAGCTTGCCTCTCCTCCAGTCCCAGACGCACACGGTGTTTTTGGCATCCAGCCCCACGGAGGCCAGGCGCTGCGGAGAGACCAGAGAAGGCAGGTGACAGGGGGCCAGCTCCAGAGCCCTGTGCTGTCCCCCCAGGGTCAGTGCACAGGGGGACCTGTGTCTGCACCACTGCCGGGGTGCAAGGGCAGCGACGGTCACTGCTGAAATGTTATTCACCTCACGTACCAGTGGCTCGAGTGAAATTCTTACCAACAACTGTCGGGGGAGCTTGTTTCGGGTGCACCCCATCCTAGCACTATGATTGACTAGTCTGATAACAAAAGGGAACGGGAAATAAAAGCTCTCACTATTGCCAGCTACCATTTTGTTCATTACATTCATTTTGTTCAGCTTTAGAATCAGAACTTTTAAAAATTGCCTTTTACACAGCTTAGTGTGTCAAATACCAATTAAAATAACTAAAATTACTAATTAGTAACCAAGCTAAATTAAAGTTTTATTGATCATCAACTCAAATAACATAATTTGAATACCTTTCAATCTCCACAACACAAGAAATAAAAAGAGCAGAATAAAGTGGAAGGGAAAACCTGGAAGGGAAAAGGCAGAGTGCATTTTATTTGCCCTTAGCAATCTATACCTCCCAGGGGTCTGGCTGTACTCATCAAAACACAAGCTATTTTTCACGGAACCTTCACTGATTCCAACTTTTTCTCACCTCTTTTATACTCCTCCTCACCATGGAAACCATGGCAGTACTGCCAGCATCTTTTAGATGCATGATGAGAACAACCTTGGAGCTGAACTGTAACTCCCAGCCAGGAAACCCTCCCTGGGGTAGATGGGCAGTCAAAGTACTACAGGAAACTCAGAAGTGTTCTCTATTTTCTTGCAGCAGAGGTCTGCTGAGGAAGGGCTCCTGCTGGCACAAAAGTGATAGATGCTGAATTTCCCTTTTGGTTGAAAGACTTACACTTTTAGTCCTTCCTTCTGGAAGAGAATTTGACAGAATTCTATTCTGAGAATTCACAGAACTACCAGAAGAAAATATCTGCCAAGTAGTTTATGCACATAATTAACAATTATTTTTAAATCTACACAACTTTAGAAGATCTGGCTAAAGAAGCCTAGCGCTACCTAACAAAAAACTTAGAAATATATGTATGTATTATGGCAGTGCCCCCCTCACTCCAGGGAAAATAAATACCTTTACAATGCTCACAAAAAGGGTTCATCTAAAATAGAGCAGAAATTGAACTGTGCAATATTGATAAAATACTTCAGTGTAAGGCATCTGCTTTGCAGGTGATTCTGTGAGGGGGAGAGGTCAGTACTTTTAAGGAGGAACTGCATTTATTCCTGATTTAAAAGAAGACATTTTTAACCGCAGGCAAACTGACAGCTCCTCATTAAACACCTGAACCAAGGGCAGTTCCCCTCCTGCCAAATGGTATCTCCTGCTCAGACAGAAAAAGCCCCAACTGAAATGCACATTTTTGAATAGCAACAGTCCTGCAGGATATGCAGCTCCCATGAGTACTGTTGAACTCCAGCATTAGTCACAGGTAACACACAAACCAGGACATCCTGGAAGAATCCAAGCTGACTCCATGGGCATTCACTCAGGGAGGGCAGCAGAACCACCTGGGCTTTGCCTCTCTTTTTTTCCCCATGAATTGGAGCCAACAGAGTTAAGAGAGCAAAGAACACAGTTGTTATTGCATATACACCCTACCCGACTGTTGCACTGATTTGTGTTTTGGGGCTGAAATACCAGTCTCCCCTGGGCATGAGCAGCCAGTGAGTATAAAGGAAGGAGAGGTGTGCATTGGAAGGTGCAGGCAGTGTCTGCACCGCCTGGTTAGCCCTGTCACAGACACCAGCTCCCCTGGGAATGCTGACTAAACAAACCAGCACTGCTGGCAGCTCTGAATTCCAAATACTCAGATCCTTCCTTCCATGCCCTTTAACTCTGGCTTGGCACAGCAGCTCCTTCTGCAAAGCCAGAAAGAGCAGCAAAAAGCCAAGATGCATCATCCATATTTATGTGTTCCAGCATTGCTCTTTCTCCAGATATAAAAGCATTCAATGCAGGTTTTTATTTCCAGAATAAACTGCAGCTTGTCCAGCCCTTCCAGAAAGAGAAGAGTCCCTGCTTTGCAAGGGCAGCCCAGCGGTGAGCTGGGGTTGAATCACAACAAGGTCCATCAGGACCTTCAGAAAGGCCTCCACGCATCACCCACAGCACTGGGCTCTCCCACTAGGTGCTTAAATGGCTCTAAGAAAAAGTGTATCCACCAGTCTTGGGAAATTAAAAATGAGGGGGGAAAATGAAGAACAGGTATTTCTGAATGAATGACACCTTAGAACTTTTACAACGTCAGAAATCTTGTTCTGTTGATCTGGGAGTTTTCATTCCGCAGTTCCAAGGACCACATTTTTCATTAATTAGAATTGGCACAGGAGATTTTAGAGGAAATGGCTTTACTTTAAGAAAACTGGAGGAACATTATTGAAAACTACGCTTAAAATAGAAAGCTAGCTCCAATTTTTAATGGGGAAATAAAATCCACGGTGGTGTTTGGAACTCAGGTTACCCAAGGCCGTTTAACCATGTTCAAGGCAACTGCTCATGCTGATGTCCTTAATTTCAGACTTTAAACTGAATACACACAAGCTGATGCACAAAAAAAGTACTTTTGTTTCATGTGAGAATACATTTGATGCCTTGAAGCCCAGTTCTGAGCTCAGAATAAATAAATACAGAATAAATATTAGCCATTTAATTACACTAGTACTACCACTAATAAAGCACTGTGTGGTCAGCAGGAGAGTAGCAAAGTACAGGACAATAAGGCACTTCAATCGTCAGCAACCCATCTAGGACATGATTTTAAGAAAATCATTGAAAGGCCAGAACATCTTACAGTTCTGCACTATTGGGATGCAACTCTGAGGTGCAGAAAATACAAACCCAGGAAGGATCCATGCAAGAATCCAGGTCTCAGCTCATCCAAGCATTCCTAAGAATACTTCAGCAACCAGCTATCAACTGTTACACCAGGAAACTCATCAGGGTGTCAATAATGACAAACAGCACACACAGTTATTTATAAAGCTCTGGGAAGTATTTCTCAGGCAGGTGAATTTTAGGTCTATTTTCCTCCTACTCCATTCACAACTGAAAGCTTTTAATAGCTCACCTCCAGGGGAAAAAAATAAAACTCTGTGTTTAGCTATGACTAGCCCACTATTTACTTATGTTTGAAATTTTTTTCTCAAAATATCACATGAACTAATCCCACCGTGCACTCTGAGTCCTACCCCACTACTCAGATAAAACCTGGCCACCCCAGCTGAGGGGACTCTCTCTCCAGTGGCATCAGTGCCCTTCAGGTGTCAGGAAAGCTGCAGGGCTGGGAGGACTTCGCCAGGAGGCAATTCCTTGGAACAGCAGGTGGAGAGTGGTGGTGAAGCCACCAGAGCTGAACATAGAGGGGCATTTCTGCTCTGAGATTTGTCCAACATCCAAAGCCCCCGCATGATCAGGTTTGATTTTCAACTCCAAAGGATCCTTTTGCAAGAGCTGTACCTGCAGTTCTCACGCTGTAACTGCAGCTCCGACACAAAGCAGGTTCTTGCGCTGTAGCAGGAGGTGCAGCCCCCCAACACCCAGCCTTTCCCGTGCCCATCCCTGGGAACCCAGCCAGCTCTGGGACAGAGGAGGTGTGTCACACGCACCTGGCCGTCAGCGTCGAAGGCAAGGCAGGCGATGCCGTGCGTGTGCGCGTCCTTGAGCACCGACACCGTGTGCACGCGCAGCGAGTCCCACACGCAGATGTAGGGCTCCTTCCCCACCTGCCCCGTGGCCACCAGCGTCTTGTCAGGGTGCACGGCGAGGCTGCAACACCACACACAGCAAGGCATGGTAAATACACCCTCTGAACCAGGAAAAGCAAATTCAAAACAGCTTCTTTTTTCTATTTCAGTACCAAACCCCCCAGTTCTTTTTTATTTATTGGAATGACAAAACAGCTGTATTCAAAACTCAGTATGTTCCATTTCTTACTTCAAATAATGTTTTGCTTAGACCAACATGAAGAGTGTTGAACACAACTTAGCATGCAATAGTCCTTTAAATAGAAAAATTAAAACATAACCAGTGTTTTTAAATACTTTTGATTGATAAGCTGAATGAACACAGACTTGGATGCTAGTCTTTCACAGCTTTATGAAGTCAGCGGATGATTTTCTACAGTTTATTTTAGCACATGAGCTCATATCCTCTGAAATATGGACCAGAGCCTGAAAATTGGATATTTTCCACTGGGAAAAATACACACTAGAAATCCCCTCATCTTTATATGTTTAAAGACAGCAATCTCAGAAGAGACACAGAAATAAACTGTTTCACCAGAATCAAACCATAATTTTGCCCCCAACCCTTCAGATATGAACATAATAATAAAACCCCTCTGTAAAGCTGCATGACCACAAAGACAGGTTCACAGTTATTCAGGAAACAAGTAGCTGAATATGTGAGCTACAGATGCAATAAGGAAAAGCATCCTATTAATAAACTGGCACTCCACAGAGAGCTTAGGGGAGCTGAATAGTTCTGCCATCCCAGGAGTAGATAATACTAATTATTAAGAAGAATTAATCAAAAAACTTAGGAAAGTTTCACAAACATACTTATTCAATTTTTTCATGCTAAAGAACAATTCAGGGGAAAAGAACAATTTCTGGGAAAAGAACCATTTGAGCACAATTTAACTGTTTCATCTGCCCCTGCCCATTCCTCCACAGGCCTGGGTTGTACATTACACTGTGTGTTCCAGTTCACCTCGATCCTAAACCTCTGAGGGGAATCAAGGGTGACACCTCAAACCCAAGGTATGATACCTGTAATTAAGTGAGAACGCTTTCCTTTAATGATAAGAACCAGAAGAAGATTAATTGGGCTAATCTCTCTCACCGTTCTGCTAGAACAGAACTTAATTACCTCTGCCACCCTCTAGCACAGAGCAGTTCTCACACCCCAGCACCTCCCCTTTTACATTTCCTACGACATTCAGAACAGCCGTACTGATGTACCTGGTGTTTGTGTGAGCACTGAGGGAGCACTATCAATTCTCAGCCCCCAGTCAGCACAGTGTGATTTGCCAGCCCCGCTGAGGACACTCATCTCCCCCCAGCCTTCCCAGTGCTCTGCGGCTGCCCACGCTCAGTCTGGCTGTTGGGTAACCACGGGCTTATTTTTGGCAGGCAGAACTGTGGGTTACAGGAAGGAAACAGAGCCCAGTTTCCAGAACAGCTCTTGGTGGCTGCTACTTGTGTGTGACTTACATGTTCCACGAGTGTTAAACCACAGGAGCTGTACACGCACCCCTGCAATGCCCCTGCTGTGGGGGTCATGTGCTGCCTTCAGGGGGTGACATTTCCTGCTGGCACAGGCCCTGTGACCTTCCCTGCCTTCTCACATGAGGATAAACTTCACTGCCTGTGTTTTGAGCTGTTAAGGTGCATTTATTCAGATTTTGTAAGCAATCAGACCATTTCTAACCCCACCACATCACTCTTTGCACCACTAGGAAATACTAAAATACTATTATATTATATTTATAGGAAAATACTATTAGAAAAGACAGAAATTCAAACAGCAATTCATGGTATAGAAAACGTTACTAGGGGATTAATTCCTATTCCCTCTCTAGGAAGAACAAGATCTAGGCAGGATGGGCAGTAGAAATTTCACAACAAACGTTGTCCCTGTTTTCCAGGTTTGAGGGAAAGGACATGAAGTCCCTCTTGCCAAAGGGCTGGGGCAGAAGCAGAAAGGCTCAAAGGCCACTGGCAGGGGCAGCCCCTTCCCTACACAACTGGACCTTGGCAACAGCACCAGGAGGGGCACAGGGAGGGACAGGGGCAGAGATCAATGGCTTTGGACATGCCCTTTCCCTTCATCCAGGGAAGGCAAAGAAAGACAGGGGATCCCTGGCAGGCTGCTCTCCTGAGCAGCTGGCTGCCTCTGCAGAAATTCCAAAAGCACTCTGATGTGACTGCAAAAAACCTCTGTAATCCAAGTGTCTCCACCGGTACTTCTTTAATGCAAACAATCCATTTAGGATGAACCAATAACCCTTAGGTAATCTTTTAACGTTACACCTTACTAATAAAAAGCTCTGTTAGGAAGAAGAGCTTTCAGGGAGCATTTCCTTTTCCTTCCCTTCCAAGATCAGCAATCCTGACTCCAGCATCCAAGGCTGGAACCCTGGTAATTCCGGATAATTAAAGATGCCAGACACGTGTTTCAGCAGGTCTAATGAAATGCTTCATAGAAGTCATTACTGGATCCATCTGGTCTGAGGGCCTTGCCAGATGGTAAACTCTTCCTACCTCCACAATTCCTGTTGCAATAATATCCCGCTCCAAGAGTTTCTTTTTCTTTTATAACCTCATTAGAATTCCAAGAGACAGAAAGTATTGGTTTCTTATCTAAACTGTATTTCTGTCTATCCTGATCTGAAGTTTAAAACCAAGGTAGAACAAAGTAGAAAAGTTTAGACATAGAATGTAAACTGCTTCAAGTAGTTGAATATTCAATGGTTTGATTGAATCTAATGTTAAATTGCAATTTCTGTATTTAAATTGTTCCCAAACTGCAGATAAAGCAATTTTTCTTTCATAAAGCCCATAGTTGAGGAACCAGAGAATTACAGATGCTACAAAGAATGGATGAGTGGGAAGAACAAAAAGGGCATGAGGGAATTGATGGTTGAGGAAGTTTCAAGGAGAGAACAGAAAGCTCAGGGGAGGTTTAATGATAGTCTTTTCAACGCTCAGAAGTAGTTACAGAGAAGGTGGAGGTGCTCTTTTCACAAGGATGCACAGGGAGAGCACAAAAAGCTGCTTTGTGGGAAATACTGTTTGGACACATGGAAAACATTCCTTATTACAAAGACTAAAGACCAGGATGGGTTGCCCAGAGAGTGGCAGATTGCCCCTCACTGGAAGTGGATCAGGACTCACTGCACAGACCCTGGGGAGCCTGATCTATGGCAGTGCTCTCCAGAGGAAGTTTGACTGGATGGCCTCTTGAGGTCCCTTCCAAACTAGACTTTTCTGTGGTTCCATATCCTGAAATACATCAGCAAAGTCTAAAGTAATCAAAGTAAAAATGCATTTTGGCTCACAGCGGTTTCCTTGCATTAGATAATTGCTCTCTGATGCTGCAAAGAGCAGGCAATTTCTGTTATCAGGCACAGGGAACTGATGGAGATCTTGAAATGGGGCTATCAGAGAAGAGCCAGAGCTTTAGAACTCACTTCTCTGGGTCTTTTAGATCTATCCCTGCACTATCCTATTTACCAGGGACGCAAAATACTTTGTCACTGCAGCAGCCAAAGGCTGAGCATTTGCTTTTACAGTTTTGGTGAATAATTTTTCAAGGTCTGTTTTCTATTTTGGATGCCATATTAAATTGAATCTTTTTATTACCATTCTATTAACTATTCTTTGTTCACGCAAACTAAAATTTGTTTCCAGAACACCCCATCTGACAAAAACCCCCTGCTTTTGAAAAAGGAAACAAACACCTGGAGCTCTCAGGGAAGTCACTGCAGACAGGTTGAAATCCCTGTTACAGCTGGACCTGTCCTCCAGCTCTTGACAATATAATTCAGTCTCTGTGCTGGGATGTTTTGCACTTTAAATCAGCATGCAAATGTGATGTTAATCTAAAATAACTCTAGGTAGTTAGACCAATTAGTCGTACTTCCAATCCATCCTGTTTTAAATTTGGAATAATGTTGATGCTTAGATACATCTTTACAGAACTGTGGTTTCCGTAACACAATGGCAGATCCCGTTAAGGGAGACTTGGGCGGAGGCAGGCACTGCCTGTGTATGACTAATTCTCTTCAGACAATGAGAGACTCAATGTTTCTTGTTCCAAACCAGCTACAAACCCTCCAGTTTAGCAGAACAGAGAACACAGCAGGTCCTTCCTCAGAATTTAGGTCAAATTTGTGAAGTACTCAGGGCACTGACTCTGCTATGCTTGAATACCAGACAGATAAATACAGTAACAACCATTTTTCTTAAGACCTTTTCTCTGTAGCAAAAAATATCTCCAGGTAGCTCCGAGCCTGCCCCAAAACAGCCATTATGTGCCAGCAGGTATTTTCTCCATTGTGGCCTCCTCCTGCTCCCCAGTGCCAGCTCTCAGTGAGAAAGGAGCAGCATTCCCAGGATCCCAGCAGGGATGCCTGAACTCCAGGGAGCTTCTCAGCCACATTACTGCTCCCACGGTGCTGGGGACAGAGCTGTCCCCGAGCCAGGGAAGAACAAACCACACATCCAGCTGAATTGCTTTTTACACACCTGAGCATAGAGCTGTAATAACGTTTTTAAATACACTAACTATTGCCATGTGCTTCTTGCAAGCAACTCCAGTACAGAACATATTTATCCTGACAAAATTAGAATATAAATGTCGATGGATACGTTGCAATGGCAAAATTTTAATTTACTGGCATGAATTCTATATGGTAATATATTGTTTATATATAACACACAACAGAGTAAGTGTACAGATCTGTGGTTTTTTAAGATCATTTAGGCATTTTTAGGTCCAAGTTCTTACTAACTGCCCTACTGGTTGTTTTCCCCTCCTTACCCCCTGCGTAGGAATCAGTGACACAGCTTGAGATCCCAGCATTAACTCACACTCTGCAGTGGCTTCCCACTTCCAACAAGCCAGCAGGACCTGGGAATTCGGTAGCCTGCCTCAGACAGCTTGCATCTGCTCCTCAGAGGAAGCAGACACTCCCAGCTCAGAATGAAGTCAGTGCACACCACACCGAAATCACTATGTTAGGCTCGGCACTCCGGCTGGGCTTGGCCACACACCTAGCCTAAGGTGAATCATTTATGAGATGGATGTGCAGCTTGGCTGGGCTTAATGAAGGCCTTGGAAGCACAGACGTGAACAGATGGTGTCAAGCTCAAGTATTCTTGGTGTGTCCTGGGAATCCAAGGGGCCAAAGGACAAGGATTTTATTTCTATTTTCCAGCACTTACCAGAGGTAGAAAGGTGACGGAAGCATGCCAAGTTATAACCATTCCTGCCACTCTCTGTCCTTGGGAAATTCCCACTGACCTGCTTCTCCTCCCAATGTTTTATTCAAGCTCAGGAACTTATTTACCACATTTCAATAAGGTTTGTTCATCTGCCCAGTGCAGTTTTTGGAAGTCCTGACAGATCAGGCCCAAAAGGGCATGTAAGCCTGGCAGTACAGGGAATTTGTTGTGGCACTGAGAGCCACAGAGGGGTCACAGAGTCAGGCCAAATTTAATGAATAAATGGCTTTTTATCAAGTGATTAAAATTTCCCCAATAACAGCAAGAGAAGACAAACCCTTTAAAATGTAATGCTTTGAGCAAAACCATTCTGCTCTTTAATTAGGGCCAGCTCTGATTCAGACTGTGAATCTGCACAGAGAGAAAAGTGGGGCAGGTTTCCTAGAAGAGAGCAGCCCTGCAGCGCTGGGGCTGCCCTCACACCTGGCTGCAGCAGCACAGTGCTCACACAGCCCTGCAATCATCCATTCTCTCAGCCGTGTTTGTGGCATGGATAGCATGTGGACAATTTGCAGCTCTGAGCTTCTCCCAGCGGAAAGAGATCCCAGGAGATTTTATCCAAAGACCACTTAATGACATTGAAAGGTAAGTAGAAACAACTGCTGATGTCCTCCTGAGCTGTGGGTTTTGAGAAACAAGGGATGAGGGAATATACGCTACTTCCTCTGAATTAAACCACAGTATTCCAGTTTTCCTGTGCATGCTCAGAGTTCCCCCCTGAGCCTAATTCCATTTGCACTCCTGATGCTGACTGCAGCCTGCTGCACTGTCTGGCAATCACCCCCAAAACTGCATCACCAGGGAATTTCCAGAACTCTTCACATGTAGCCTGGTGTGGCTGTTTCTTCAAGAAAGACCGTAAGTATTACACTTGAAGGAGAGGGTCTTGGTCCATGATGCTGAGATTAGAACAGCATCTTAAGTGACATCAGGGTAACCCAACGACTTCCCAATACATGGAAAACATTAAACACCACCGTCAATTTAGTGCTGCTCAACAGAACCCAGAAACACATTCATGCCCATTTGGCATAAAGAATTTGAAGGCCAGCCTGAATGCTGTGATTGGAAGTGTAATTTATACACCACATAAAGTCTGTCAGCCTGACTGCAGAAATACCAGAACCAAGGAGCAGTCAAATCAGACACAAACTGCACACAGCCACTGGGAATCAAACTCTTTATTTTTCCATTTCATCCCATTCAGGGCTGAGACAACTGCAAACAGCCTGAATGGAGCCGTGTCTTTCCTCCCAAAAGCAGAGATGTGATCATAACTCAGGCACAGATTAAGCCAAGAGCCCTAAGACTGGTGGTCACAGTGAACAGCAAATACTGAGCACTAATTAATTGCTCACAGCACGGTGATGTCAGTCACCATGGGAATCACCAAAGGGACACAGGAAGAAACTCTTGGAAACAGGACAGACAAAAGATGGTGCTGGAAAAAAAAAGAGGAATCAAGAGGGAGCTGTAAAACGAATATGATATAGAAGATGTGATAAAAATAACCAAAAAGCCCAGAAAAGAACAGTCAAGGAGAAATGGGAAGCATTACAAAGAACACGGAAAAATCCCAACCATTGTCATAACTTTCCTGGACCACCCCTACTTTAATTTTCATTTAAGCAATTTCATCTCACCCTGTTGAACACACCCAGGTATATTCACATCTATGACAAACTGTGTGGTCTGACAAAACTCACAGGCTCTCATTAAAAAATCTCACACTGGGATAATAACATTGTTTGCACAGGTTTGCCTCTCACTGCTGAGCAGAAACAAGGATTTTAAGCCTGGGGAAAGTGTTCCTACTTCAAGTGCAGTAACTGCACGGTGTTACAGCTGCATCCTACTTGGGCATTCTTCTCCTGAGGATCCTGTCCAGCAATATTTTAAAGTTAAACACTTTAATGGAAAGTAGAGAAGACTAAGAGCTCAATTCCATAATATATCAAATGAATGCACACCAAGGGGCATGTCATGGCTCAGAAGCAGATGATGGTTCTTTGTACACAAATGTCTACAGAAATGATAAATGTGGCAATACCAAATGTGGCTGGAGAAAAACATTCATTTTCAGACACCTCAGTACACAGGGAGTTCTCAGTGCTACTAAGGATGCTTTTTTCTTCCCCCTCAATGCTGCCAGCTGACATTTCTCATTATCTCCCAGGAAAGCAAAGCCAAGACCAATAATTTTGTTACTTTTCAAAAAGATGGTGCTGTACACTGGAGGATCATCAGATCACACCGAGGGTGATAGAAAAATTTTCCTGTGGAGAAGGAACTAGATCTGAGTTGACTTTTGTACTTTCAGAATGACAAAGCTCCATAAACTGTCAGAGCTCAAGGTATAATGCACAGCACATGGGGATTGAGAGGACATGGAAGCACACAGAACATTACAACGGGTCTGTACTCTGCACTTCCACTTACAGTGGATCAGTGGCAAAGTCATGAGTATCAGTGTTCTGAGCACTCTTGCCACGCTGCTGAAATTCAGCTTCACCAGTTAATACTGTAGAATACAAATAAAAACACTGCTCCTAAAAATTCAAAGATTGTTTTTAAACACACACATATTATAAAGCCATTTTCACTTTTTTCCCAACAGTTCAAACAAGAGAAGTTTCTATACAATAATCCATGAAACAACTTTATTTTTGAGAAGTAATCCTCTAAAATAGATGCGATAGCTGTTATATGGTTTTTACATCATCAGACACCACCTGAAGATTTTAAGTATCAAGTGTCTCTTGTGTGTGTGACAGATTATACAAAAACTCGGCTCAATTTCCTGGACAGCAGACTCAATCTGGTTTTCCAGAGCCTGCTCTAGCTGCAGAGGACATGTAAAGACATGTCACCCAACCACAACCTCTCATGAAAAAGTAGCCAAGTCCCACTGCTTTTTAAAGCCAAAACAGAAAATAACCAGGGGTTAAAAGCAGCACCCTGGTTTCTCTGTGCTCTGCTGTCCCTCTGACAACAGAGTTGTGCAGCATCACAGTAAAACCACCCAGTGATTCACCAGGAAGGTGCCAATGCTCTGCATATAAAGTCTGGAAAGGCAAGCGGTCAAACACCACAGAAACACACTTAGATTGAACACCAAACAGAAATCCCCACTGCTTCCTTTACCCTTCTCTCCTTTCTGCCAGGGATTTGGCAGTTTAGAGTTTGGGGTTACTTGGTTTCAAAAAGCCTAACTAAGCAAAAGAAGTGCTTACCAAGTCTCCTGAGCAGCTCCTAACAGTGCAGTTTAACAAGTGAACTCTGGATCTGACCCCCACCAACTGCCCTCCCTGTCCCAGCTGACCCGCATTTGGCCCAGATGAGGACCCTGCCAACTCCAGGTACTTTCATTGCCCAATTTCTGTTCCCTCTGTTATTTCCAAGCTCAGCAGGTGAAACAGAAGTGAAACTCTCACCTGAGAACAATCTGGGCTTAACAGGTGTCAGACAACAGAAAACCCTCATAGGACACAGCTGCTTTTCATCACAAAAAAAAAAAAAAAAAAAGCCAGAACTCAAGCCCACATCAATTTGATATCGCAAAATCCATTCTACAGCCAAGGCCTTTTCCCAGTGGAAGCTCCAGTGTCCAAGACATGGGTGTTACACCAAACATCTCCTGGATGGCAGGTGTTCCCTTTGTGGAGGTTTTCAGATGTCAAGGGACAGGAAGCTCATTTAAAAGCCTGCTACTGCAATAAAATCCTTATTAAGCACAAGTAATCCAAGGACACCACTTTACAGGAATCTGGCTCATGGCAGTGCCTGCAGTATTCAAGTATTTCCAGATCTCAGCAGCTCACACTGAAGGATAGTGTGTATTTTGCTCCCCTTGTGAAAATACACCTAAATATGGTTAACTGGCGTGTCTTCAAAGACCACCATCCAGGCACATCTTCCTTCCCTTAGCACACACCAGTCTGGTTGGGTTTACCTTCACAGAAATCACTAAGAGAGGAAACCACTGCCCCAAGCCAGAGGAGCGTAAAGCCTCCAAAAGGTGGGAACTAAACAAACTTCACCTGGATCTAGTGAAAGGCACAAATTCACCTGGGTCACTTTTAGAACCTAGCTGTATATAGAAATCATCATCAGGAAAAAGGTCATTCTTTTTATGTGTAAAACAATTCTATTCTATTTAGTAGACAAATTAACTTTGTACACTCACTCAAAAAAGGTTCTAATTGTTCCACTTAAATTTCTCTTTAATCCTTTGTACTTTCTTGTGATATTATGGACTATTTCATCTAAGTCATGTATTGCCATGTTATGTAAGTACTTTTTATGCTTTTATTACAAAAAGAGAAATTAAACTAAGGAGAAAAGAAGGCAATGGCTTTATTAGTTACTCAGAACACAGAGCTCACGCCATTCTGGTGGGCCACACAAAAGCTGCCGGAGGAGTTAGAAAGTCCACTAAGAAAATCCATTACATTGTTCCACCAACCCACAATTTAACAAAGTAAAAGTATGAAGCAGTTTCAAATGTATATGTTAAGAATAATTCCACAAGCCAAAGAACAATTTGCCTTTGCTTTTGCCTTCTGGAATCTCACAAAGGCTGCACAAGCTCTAAAAGTGTATTTTTTCAGACTCATGGGGGTATGAGCAGTGCTTTCAGAGGAGCACAAAACTGGATTACTCCTCAGACTTCTACAATGTAAAATCTTACTCTTGAGGCTGTAAGTCCAAAACCCAGGAGCTGACACCAACATTTAAGGGTATTTAGGCTGAGCACACTTGCCCTCATCTCTGTGGTACCTGTTTGGAGGCACAGCAAGATGCTCTAAATGTGCACAGGAGGGCATGTATGACATAAGGATACAGCACAGGGTCTGGATGTGAGCAAGCACAGGCACTTAATTTAGGTGATGGTGCATTGGAGGAATTCCCAGATCTGCCACAGAAGGAATAATAAAACCAAGGAGAAGTTCACCCTCTGTCAGTGGTACCTAAATTTGCTGCTTTAAAATAGCCCTGTTACAGTCTGCAGTACTAATACAGATGCAGCTCAGCTGAAAATACAGCCATCAATATTTTCTGATTATATTTGTATTTTTAAAAGCAAAATACTAATAGAGTTGACTGATGTGTGACACATAATCCACATTCTGCTCTCTCTTGCAAAAATATCAGACTGGCTGAGAAATAACCAGAATTTTAATGCATGTTAATCTGTGCGGTGCATTTTGCATACATTTGCTTTTATTTTTGTATTCTGCAGGCAGCTGGAGTAAGTAAAAAAAGATCTGTAATCATCTCAGAATTAAAAAAAAATAAATCTTTGAAAGCCAAAGCTTTATGGCATGGTCATTGTTTAAATATTAAAATAGTAAAACTATACTCTTTGGCTTTTACAATCTTATAATGAAGCCACAAATACATTTAGAAAGGTTTGTGGTTTTACTTTGGAAATGAGTTTTAACAGAATAAATCCATATATTCTGTTATTTAATATGCATGAAGAGCAAATCTAAACACACCTTCAGGTACAGTCACAAAAACCCCCATAAAACCTGAAGGCTGGTGTGTATTTCCCAAGAACTTCTCATTGTAAAACCACCCTCACACCTCGGCAGCAGGATGAGGCAGAGGAGCCTTTCTACGTTTTCATTTAATAATACACAGATAACACACACATTTGAGTCACAGTTCCCCCCAGAAACATCTCATTTACACAGAAGAATGAGAATGGAACAAGCCAAAAGGAATTAAGAGAAAACAAGACAGCAAGGAAACTTCCCACATATCATTCCAAGAATGTCCCTGAGTTAGAGACCCGCAGCCAGCCTTTAGGGGGGTGACTGGGGTCACATGCAGAGCAGAGTCCTGCAGTTGTGTGGCAGTTTAATTGATAACTCTCAGCTCATCTCCCCAAAGGCCAGTGAGAAGCACTCATCTTTATTCACTCTGTCAGCTCAGCCTCTTGTTACAGCAACGGAAGAAACAGAAATATAATAAATTTGAGAAAAAGGGAAAAATTAGTAAATCAAGAGAAGCACACTTTAAAATATAAATTAATATTCTAATTATAAAAACAAGATTAAATGTCTAACAACAAAATTATGATCAAAATGAATTATAAGCTGCCAACTTTTCCTATAAACCAAATCCCTCAGGGATTTTTACTGGCTTATGAAACAGCTGATCAAAGACATGCTAAAATTTTCCAAATAAGACAGGGAAAGTATGCTGGGATACTGTAGGAACAACCAAGTCTGGGAAATCCCCCATCCCTGAGCCAATCAAGAAGAAAATAGGAGACCAACCTACTGTAGTTTCAGTTCCACTGAAGCTTTTCCACTTGCACTGGTGGTGCCAAAGGTACCAGGAAACTCCTTCCACCTCACTGACTCGAGGGAGCCAGGGGAAAGACTGGAATCCAGCGTGTTAGAAAGAGTATGCTAACATTCCCACAGGACCAATCCGTGCAGAACTTAATTGGAAATGACAAGTGAAATGCCGTGGTCTGTGCTCAGCCACTAACGCAGAGCTGAAAATGCCCGTGGTGTCCTGGGCAGAGTGGGATGTCTCATGCCCGTGCCCTAAATCCATGCTGCCAAGCAGGGCAGCTCTTGTGTTTGGGGGTTAGAGAGAGATTTGCCACAGAGTGGGGCAAATGGCTTAAAGCCCCAGCCCGAGCCCTGAAGAACAAGCCATGGTTGTGCCTATCACTGTGTTTTGGTGACTATTACCATTTCTTTGTTGGTTTGTTTGTTTTTTTTTTTTAGATTTCTATCACATACCAGAGCCAAAAAAAACCCTCTGTCACAATTCAAGAGCTTTTTTTTTACTGGTAACAGTTCTTAGGAGCCTAAAATCCTGTCACAACTCAGACAAAGCTCAGATTTGCTGATATTGAACATCTCTATTTAGTTCCAACTGCTTAGCAATTCCAGGTTTAAGTCCAGTACATTCATAAATGGAATGAAGGGACAGCATCACTCCTTGCTGTTGCCTCCAAGACAGAAAAGAAGGTATCTAGAAGTTAAAGGGGTAATCCTGGGAGGACATTTGGTCAACAAGTTATTTGAAAGCCATATATATTATTTTTATGTTTATGCATTATATAACACCACATACTCATGTAATATTATTATACATATATATTTATGTGTATATAGGTTTAAAAAACCAGAACACAATCGTGCCAGAAACTGAGGTGGGTCCCAGAAACTACAGCTCAGTTGGCAGGAACCCGTGCCAGCTGCAGAATATGCTCCGTTCTGAGGAGTTTGGGGTGATGAAATGGTTATATCTGACAGGGAGGGAGAAGGCAGGGGAAACACTGTGTACAGTGCACTTAACTGTCATCACGTATAAAGTAATTCCTACCCAACTAAATGACAAGGTAAAAGAGCATTTCCCTCTAGGCAGTGGGGAGTCCCAGAGATTAAAAAGGAAAAATAAAGGATACCACGAGGAAAATGTGAAGTGCAACACACTGTGTACAGAGCACATTCACAACAATTCTACCAAATAACCCATACATCATACAGCATGAAAAAGTGCATTCTAAAGAGCTGTCTTTTCTAACAGTAGTGCGTTCATACTTCATTTAATCTTTGAAACACAAAATACCATGGTTATTCCTCATTTCAATTACCTTATGACCCACCACCGGAGCTAAAACACACCTGTGAAGTTATACTGATGTAAACACAAGGGCCAAAACACTACTTGCTCAGATAAACTGACGCTGCCTTCTCAGCTCTATTACAAAAACTGGTATTATATCTCCCATAAGGCAGCTCTCAGAGAACAGGACTCTCTGTTCACATTTATAATGTTCTTAAGGCAGCCATTTACAAAAATAAAGAGCTGTCACCCATCTCCCATGCACATCCAGGATTTCCTCCGGTGCCCAGTCACACTCATGTATTCACCAGACCCTGGAAAGCTAAAGATTCACATCCTAGTTCTCATCAGAGCATACAAATGAGCCCTGGAAATGCAGGTATTTTCTAGAAATTTTAGATATGGAAGATGACTTTACTTCCAAACATTTCAAATGATCCATCTGTGTAGCAAAGCAATTCGTATGTTCACATATAAGGCAGCGCCCACAGAGCAAAAAAGCAGATCATGTCTGTGGAAACTCTACAGAAATAGAAGAGAAATAGCAAAAAGTGAAGACAGAGTTTGGGGATTTAGCATGTTCTTTAAATCAAATAACTTCCCTTTTGTGCTGGCTACAAAATAGATAGTAGGGAAAAAACATATGAAGGGAAATTGTTCAGAACCTCTACTTACTGTTATTTTAGGAAACAAACTTGGCAGAGGTTTGAGGTAACCTGTCTTTGCACACCCAACAGGCTCAGGCTCCCCACTATAGAATCTCAAGCAGTACCACAGCCAAACAAGGGAAAGAAACTCCACAAATACCTGACCTGCTATTCAAAGCCCAGGAGGCACATGCAAAACCGTAGTAACTTATCTTAAGTGATGTTTATGGGATTGCTCTACAGTCACTTAGAAATGAACCCTTATAAACCATAAACAGTAAGTTTCAATACAAAGGAATACCATGAAGTTATCTGAACATTCTACATCAGCAAAATGTCCAGTACAAATTCCTGAGATGCCAGAGTGTCACTGGAAGTGTTTGCTAACCTTCCTGTTCCGTGAACAGCTAATCAGACGTTTTGAAAAGATATTCAGAACCACGCAGCTTATCTCTTCTTCCACAGGACCAGCTGCACTGGGCACCCTCAGAATACAGGACCCCCCCAAAGATTCAAATCGTGTCTTTGGATACAATATACAGTTATTAATTACACAAACAGTTCTTCCCTTCCCCTGTGTTTTGAGGGATGCACAGCCAATTGCAGACACAAACAGGACAAGCAGGTGTGAAGTTGCAACAGTACCAAAATCCCTGACATGCTGTATTTGAGGGAGATTACGGTGATCCACAGAATGCCTTTTAAACTTCTGTTTTGTGAGACTAATACCAGGAGTTATATAAAGCAACATGGAATTATGATTTTTTATGTTTTTATGTAAGCATTATGACTCATTTTCTTGCCTATTATTATTTCTCTTCTTCTCTTGATTTCTTAGCCAACTCTTCAGTGCAGAGATCTGGAACCTGGAGTTGTGCCTCCTGTGAAAGCTCAGAGAGCTGGACTCCTGGGAGACCTTTTGCTGTGTTTCAGGTTCAGTGCTGCAGGGGAGGCTGAAGAGTTTGTGCCATTATGTAACTGCCTGGCAGCATGTAGCCTCAGGCACTTATAATGTGGTTTACTGCTTGTCACTTGCAAATACTTTGCGTTTTTCTCTAGCTTATGGTATCATGGATGTTACCAGGGGGTTTGCCTTCCAAGACCTCGCGTGTCCCTCTGTACAGTTCAGCTATCTACTTGCTCATCTATTCCCTCAGTTTTCCTGAGCAAAGTATCCCCTTTCCTGGACTGAGAATGAAACTCTATCCATGCTAGCAACCCATGGCAAAAACATGTATCACACAATTCTTCAATAGCAACCTAAGGAAAAAATTACAGTGCACAGGCTCTCCAAAAACTTCATCCCAGTCCTGGCATTTATTGTCAATTCTCCCCATAAATTTTCTGACATCCTTATTTCTAATTTCTCTGGTAATGCATTGACCTACACTGCAATAAAAATTGTTAACATATACACTGACATAAGAAATTCGGTGCAAGAGTTGAAAACTGTAGGGATTTGCCATATGTGCTTTGGAAGATTATTCCAGCATTCTCCTCTTCAGCTCCCGGGCAGACAACAAAACAATAGGATGTGTTCAGATCAAAGCCTTAAAAATGCCCACATTTAGCAACTTGTATATTTTCCTGTTACATGAAGAAAGGAACAAAACATGCAAGACCCCAAAACTCTTGTCTAGGTTCTATCTCAAAGGACAAAATTACTTTATTTTCTTAAGGTTGCAATTATTTACCAAATTGCTTTTTTCATAAAATTATTAGTGTTCTGCCAGGGAGGCCATGAATTTATGAAAAGCAATTTTTGAAAGGCTATTAGGATAATTTAGAAGGATAAAAGAATAATTTTTAATAACCTAAACTGTTTTCATCAGAGAGGAGAGAGAAGAGAGATGAGACTAAAATAGACACGCAGATTCCTTTAAAAAGGTGTTCTCCCTCCACTTAATGGAAAATAAATAAAGGGAATTAGCCCTCTTAATTTATTCTTTGTCAAAATTTTCTGTCATAATATAAAGTATCAAATTTTCACTTGAAATTCCTGTGAGATATTTATTTTGAGATCTGTGATACAATTTGTATCACAAATTCTGTATCAAAAGAGTTGCATATCCAAAAGAATCTCCCCAAAACTCTAATCACATTCTGAATGCCATGATCTGTGGTATAGAAACCCAGTGATTAAACAGTGCAGTGTGGGAAATAAATACAGGAGGCAAGTGCCATCACAAAAGAAGACAAAAGGACAGTGGCATTCCTTTAACACCATCATTTAACACCATTAGACACTCAACAATCTGATCAAGACTCAAAGAGCAGGTTTTGTTCCCTGAGCCCATGTCCAATAATCTTAACCTTCTAAAAGCATCCAGGCTTTTATTTGACCCTTCCACATACACGTCCCAGGTGTTAAACCTCATTGGGTGTTCCATAGATGATTCCGGCAGGTGGCTGTACTCCAGCAAGTGGAACCAGCAGGTTCTCTGAAACAGCACTACCTGACTGGATTCTGGTCAAACCTGCAGTGCAAACACACCCCTGTGTGCCCAAGGGAGGTAACAGAGTTCTCTGGTGTATCTCTTTTATAAGTGTTCAGTGAATCATTACTTGCTTACCCAGCTCCTTCCCTGCCGTTAACCCAAGGTGCAGCTAAGAAGGGGAAGCAAGATTCCTGTCTGGGATTTCTGCACCCCACAGCCCAGGTGCAATGCCTGAAAACCTGGTTTCAAGAGGGAAAAGGGCCACTACAGGCAGAAACTCTGTTTTGTCTGGTGTCAGTAACTGTGGGCTAGACCCTCATCTGTACAGGAAACAGAGGGGCAGCTTGCTGCAAGGCCACCTGCAGACACCAACCAAACTGCAATGGGAGCTCTCTGGAAAAAGGGGAGGGAGGGACTGCATAGTAAGGAACAGCACTGAGCTGCCCATCCTAAAGCAGCCTGTCAAACTGACAGGGTTTGATCTAATTCCCAGATAGAGCCAGACAAACCTCTCCAATCTGACAGGCAAAAGCTTTGAAACAGCTCTTTTTACTGAAGACAGTTTACACAAAGGCTCAATATATATGTCATTTTAGACGTTTGAGGCCACCTCCTGATGCCACATATTGACAAAAACCCAAACAAAGCCCTGTGGAAGTAGGAGGCCAGACCACATGTAACAATCACTGTAGCTGCACAAGGTCCTGGCCCAGGACCATAACTGCATATTATAAACCAGATTCCAGCATTTGGAGAACCAAGCCAAAAGGTCCTTTAGGTACCTTACAAATAGTGCTCAAAAACTAGAGAGATGAAATAAAAAAGTTCAGGAAATTCATATTTAATGTGTTTTCTGGTCAGACAGCAGGTGATTGTGACTAACCTCTTGCTGAAGAGCTCTTAAGGCACAGAGAAGGAAGTATGGTCCCCCGAGTCAGGGTGAAAGGAACAGAGCTCTAACCTTTACTGCAGGCAGAGCTGTGAAAAACAGAGGACATCTTTTATTGTCTTTTTTTACTACAGTTATTTACTGTTACATCAACTGTTATAAATATGAGTATTTTGCAATTAATATTTGCAAGTAATAAGTTACTCCTAAAGACAGCATAAGAGTAAATGACACTTGCAGTGTTTAACTCTGCATATGGGAAAAAATTTTTGAGGATGAGGAAGCAGATGTTTGGCATGAAGGGATGCCCAATTTTGATGTGGAAGCACCAATATTAGTGTGACTACACATAAACTACAGTACTAATTAGTCAACAGCTTTCATGCAGGATTATGCCTTGAACGTCTAGCCTCCTAAAATAATGATGGCACTCAAAATTCCCCATAAAAAACCCAGTGAAATCTTTTGTAACAAGGAAAGTTAGGCAACCAAGGTAGCAGGTTGCTACATGCCTCTGAGAGTAACCTTTATTTCATATTCTGTTTTCATTACCATCATTTTAGTGTATTTCAATCCATCTGGCGCAGAAGGAAGAACAGACTTCAACATCAGCACTAACAGAAGTTCCAGCAATAAGATGCAGAGCACCAAAGTTCACTGTGCTGCTGGAATTTTTCAAGGAATTTGACACAAACATACAAAAGGCCTTAAGCTTAGGCCTCCCTAAAGCTCTGCAGGTCTTATTCCCAGTCTGTTATAGATACCACTTCTAAATGAGAATTTAAATCCAACCAGTCTGTTGGACACAAAATCCAGGTGACTAAATGTTCCTGGGGTAGAAATGCATCTCACCTTCCCACAAAAACCTAATCAAGGCTTAGAAAAAAAAAAAAGTATCTGGAAATTGCCTTCATAAATCTGACATCCATTTTGTCAGGAAGAAAGACAGGAATAATAGTTCATGGAGGTTGATCTCTTCTGTCCTGCAAGACGCAGTTTATAAAGTCTGTAAAGACCAGAATTTGCACATACACTTTTGCAGGAAGTTTGATAGTACAAAACACTAATACAAAACTGTGTCATGTCATAAACTCCTCCCCATCCTTCAAACTAAGAAGAAAATTTGAAATTAAGGTTACTTACATCAAAATATTTTCTATGAGTTTTCATACGAATAAAGTGATTACACTCAACTACCTGATGACTCCTGGTCATCTCAAATCAAATTGAAATAAAACAAGTTTAAAAGTTGCAAAGAGTTAACGCAGAGAAAATGTAAAAATTTGCATTAAAAAATGAAGGTCAGGCTGCTGTGGTTGAAGACTGAAGCTAAATGATGACTGTTCTCATTGACATATTGTGATAAATGTCTGCTGAGTTTCTCCCCACTTTTAACTGATCCATTTATTTCTAAACCCCCACTCAATAAGATACTGCAACTATATATTCTGATACGTCTGATGCATGTATATGGATATTTAGGAAACAAATTTATAGCGCCCCAGTAAAGCCTTTAAATCTAAACACAGCACAGCAATCAAGCAGAGGCAAAAGAGGCCACCAGAACTTCATGGAATAAGCAGCATTTTTCCCAGGTTTTCTGAGACTGAAAGCAAAGGAAGCAATAGAGTTGATTAGATGAGCTTTTATGGGGAATTAATTTCTTTCATATGAAACTTATATAACAACTTTCTGTCTCAAAACAGTTCCCAAAACACATCCAACAACCACATTAACAGTGCTCTACAGCAAGCAACTGCTGTCACTGACGATCCAAATAAAGGCAACTAAACAAAAAGTATTTTAGATCCCTTCATAAGTGCCACCCTATAATCAGAAATATTATAATACATAATTTCATATAAAAATCTTCACGTACAGTTTAGATCATCTGTCTCTGAGGTTTTGATTTGCATAGCTCTGCCATCAATTTACTTTTCCAAAATGACATTTGCTACAGTCAACAACACGACATGGCTTCGAGCACCCTATTCCTTCATTCCCAATGGCAGAAAGGCAAAAAAATGTCCAGTCATATTCCAATACACATCCTGTCTCCTGAAACAACCCTTGTGGAGAACAAACCAGGCCTCCAGTGTGTATGTCAGCCCAGTAAATCTCATCCCACTGGCACAGCCATGGCTCTAATCCCAATCTGTCAGCACAGTGACACACACACATACACAGAGCCCAGCATACTTGCAGCAATATTCTGATAAACCCGACACTGCTGGTGCATTGTGAGCAGCCTCACATAAACAACGTGCTCTGGAATCTGTGGGGAACAGGGAGCTTGGCAGGTACCACACCCAGGCAGCACAGAGACTGGGAGAGGAGCAGGCTTGTGGCACAGCGTCTCACAAGAGACCTGCCTGGGAACAATGGGATGCAAAACTGCTTTTGTAAACACATAACATACAAAACAGCAGATACCACAAGAAACTGCAGTGCAAAAAAACTGCAGGTGAAGTCTTCAATATGTTGTCAGAGACATTCCCTCAGTAAGTTTTGAAATATTCAGGAAAACTGCTCAGCACTGCAGAAGTATTTCTCAAAGTTAGGAACAAATCTCTGTTTGCAAATGATTTTTGTAAAAATAATCAAATCAACTGTATTTTAAATTATAACAAGAAGTATCTCGTTATAAATTGGTTATATTTTTACTTTTGCTGCTTTCTGTGGCTTTCACATGCAAAAATTGCAGAAAAGCTATAGAAAAGAACTGCCTCCACTCACCACTTACTTGAGAGAAAAGCAAGGATTGACCTAATTGACAACTTTTCTACTAGTAAGACACAATATAAGAGAACCTTCTGTTCTTTTGAAAGTGTTCAGTTACTGCAGGTGGTTCTACTACAACCAGATCCCACCTCTGCACAAATCCTGTGGAAGACAGTGAAGCTGCATGAGAATGGCAAGATTCTCACTTACACACAAACTCACAGCCATGACAATGAGCTGCTGCAAAAGCCCACTTTTAAATTACTCAAGAAGGAAAAGAATGCCCATGTGCTCCTAACAGCCTCTGAAACCGAACCCTCCCCACAGAAATGACTGAATGCAGCGAAGAGCAGTGACATATGTAACGATACTCTACACTTTACCCATTCTCATGTTGCAATAGCTGTGATTTATATCCTAGGGAGGGATGGGAGGGAGAACAGGGTTTATTTCATGCTCTTTGATTGTACACTTCAGAAATGATAGGTCTCCTTAGTCTGCAAACAAAATGGCCCAGGAGCCTCCAGAGTCCAGAACTAACGCTGATTCACTTCAGCCACGTGTTGATCCGCTTCTATAATGACAGCACTTGCTAAGCAATAGTATTAGTTACTCCCCAGCTAAATAACATGCACAAAGAACTGTCTTATATGACTGGAAATAACCAAGGAATCAGAGAACACTTTAGTTAAGAAGGGGAGCTCCAGAGGTTACCCAAACACCCCTCTGCAAAGCAGGGCTCACTGGGAGGTTCGCTCGGGTGGTTCAGGACCTCACCTGCTGCTGAAGTTAATGGAGGAAGAGCTGGGAGGCACAGCACCTGGGGGTGGCTCAGCTCAGAAAACACGACATTCTGAGCTCACTTGTTCACTCAGAACATCGACCTTATTAGCCAAGTGCAGTATGCTCAGTTCCTGGTACAGACAGAACTCGTCTAAATATGAATCTCAGGGAAAATGGCATTTCTCCATTAATCCAATACACTCTGGTCTGCTTGAGCCCAAACTAAATTATGTCCAACTGCATTATTTTGACACAAGAAGCAGAACTATTAATCTTGTAAAAACACATTAAGCATACACACCCGACCTCTTCACCAAGGACAAATATCCCCTTCCATGACTTCAACAACCACTTCGAGGTAATACATGGTATTAGCACTGAGAATCATGGGGTCATCAATTTTTTTTTTGAACAGCATTCATGAAAACCTTTCAACACAAAAGGAGAAAACAGCAGTTGTTGGAAGCAGATCTTCCTGCTTAAAAGTCTTCTGCTTTCAATGATTTGCAGCATTTTCCAAAATCTGCAAGTTTTGTTTTTTAAAATGGTGTTTCAAACCTCTTTAGAAATTACAACCTGTTGGACTGCAAATGCACACACTGCTGTATAGAAGCAGGTCTCAGGCAAATAAATCCCAACATAACCAGAAAAATTGGGTAAGTATATTCATCCCATTCATCTCAATTGGGTAAGAGCTGAGAAGCCTAAAATGTGAGAATTTCAATTCCTACATTTATGACCCATATCGGTGATGACCACACAAGCAACCATCTATTTAAAAGTACAAGCATAAGATTTGGGACATTTTTCTCCTAATTGATTGAATATTAAAAAATAAAAAGAGAACCAAAGCATCACTGTCCGACGAAAACCCAGTGGATATCTGTAGTTATGGAACTGTGTCTTGACAAATTACATTTCTAGTATTTAACAAGAATTCAAACATAAGCTAAGAAATACACAACTCTCTACCTGCATTACACTTCCTATTCCATAGAGTATCAAAATTTATGTCCATATAGCATGCAAAACTTTTAATTTCATGATACTGCAGATGCACCTAAAATACTTTTGGAGCTGGCAATACCTTTGAACCCAGAATAAACGTTTATGCACGCAAACAGTACTTGGGGAATTGCTTTAACACATCCTAGAGAGGAGGAGAAAGATACTACCAGGAGCAGTCAAAAGCTCTTCCTAGGAAAAGAGGATGGTTTTCTGTAAACAAGGATGACATGACAGTTGTGTGATTTGGTTACCCAGTGTCAAGACTCTGCCTTCAGCAGATGTTCCACAGCACACCCGCACCATGAGTCACCTGGGACTGTTCTGGTTTCGCATCATCAACAGAACACTTCATTCATGCTGAATTAGGCGAACAGGGAGGGCAGCAGATAGCTGTGCTCACAGGAGTGTCATCACCAGGCAACATCCTTCACAGGGATATTCTAGGCTCATATTTCTGTCATGAACTAGTAGCTACAACATTCATTTTCTATTTTACAGATATAAATTTCTCTATTTCAGACAGATTTTCTTAAGAGGGTACCTTGAACTCTCTAACCACGTTTTTATTGTGCTATTTAGTGAGAAGCAGTAAAAATCAGCATTTCTGTAGGACAAGAATATCAATTAAATCCTCTTCTCGGGCAGAATTTGAGAGAAACAGACGATAAACTGGACAGACGAGGAGCAAGACCTGTGCTTCTGTAGCCATCTTACACCAGCACGCCCAGGATTTTTTGCCTGGAGTGCAAACCGCTGAACTTAATTTTGCTTTCAATTTTCTGGATGATATTAAAAGCAGCTTAGTTTGAGCGATGTGTCAGATTTATGCACTCTCGTGCTGGGATTTGCGGAGGGCAGGGAGAGCTACACCTGCCTTCTGTGCGAGGTCAGGATGGATGAGCTGGGGTTCCAGCTCTGGGAAGATCAGTGTGCTGGAGCCACGATTTTGCAGCACTGTTGCACTAAGATCTTCCCAGTGCTGAAACCAAGTGCTTTGCCTTTGGTGCAGCGCAAGAGAAAAACTTACATTCTCTCATGATTGCAACATTTTGAAGCTTTGCTACAAAACACTGATAACCGACAGCTTCTAGAAACCCAGCTTTCACACGGGCTGCTGCTAAAAAATCTGGGCTGCTTTAAACGGCAGGTGCAAGCTGAGCCGAAAGAAGCAAGGAGGGGGTATTCTGCCAGCCTTCCATTCTCCTCCCTTCCCTTTAAACCCCACCCCACCCCAGCACCGGAGAAGTCAGCCCCCTTACCTGATAATATCATCGTTGTGCCCGAGGAAGAATTTCTGGCTGTGGTCCCTGGTGTTGTACACCACGCCAACTCCCGCGACGAAGTACACGACCTCTTTGCCTGCCGTGTAGTAGAGGTTGTTGCGGCACTGGTGACCGCGGTATCCGTACACCCACTCCAGCCGGAGCTGGCAGCGCGGAGCGGTGCGGTCCGCCATGATTCCCAGCCCCCTGCCCACCCGCACGCCGCCAGCCCCTCGGCGAGCTGGCGGTGCCTGCCGAGCTGCCGGAGCCTCAGGTGGCCCCGGGAGCGGCCCGGGCTCAGCGAGCAGCCCGGCGGTGCCTTGGCTCAGCGCCGCGCCGCCTCCATCAGCCGCCGCCGCTGCCCAGCGCCAGCCGCCGCCGCTGCGCGACCAGCCAACTTCTCGGGGGCACCAACACACACCTACATCGGCGGCAGACGGCGATTGTTTTCGCTTTCCGAAGGCAAAGTAACTTCTGTGCGTCACCAGCACCACCTGCCCAGGGCTCCCCGCTGCGCCGTCCGTGTTGCACCTCCTTGGCTCCCCGCACAAAGCTTCCTGGGTGCTCTTCTTTTTAGCACGTTTGCCCTCGGGGCCAGGGCTGAAAGAGAAGGAAACACAAGCCCCGCGGCTCTGAACGGCAGAGTGCACGTATGTCTGGAAGGCAAAGGGGGTGTTGGATGGCAGGGCCCTGCTGGGACGGGGAGCTCTGCAGGGACGGTGCTGTGAGCGGTCTGGGTGCTCCTGAGCCCTGTCAGCACGACCCAGCGCTCTGAGGCCGCACAGGAACCCTCGCTTTCACTGTTATCTCATATAAAACATGCAGCATAAATATGAGGGCATTACCCCACCTTTCCTCATCCCCCAGCGACCCAAAACTTCCTCATTTTGGATTCTACAGCAACCATAGAATTAAAACTATTTTAATTTCCCATTTTCAGTCATGCCAATTCACCATGAGGTACTGAACGCTGGTGCCTTTTTTTTTTTTTTNGATATTCTAAGAACACATTTCCTCGCCTGTCTCCTGCTTTCCCTAGAGCAGACTCTGTGCTGCCACTGCAGCCGAGCGTGGCTGCCGCATGTTGTCGGTGCTAGGGCACCCACCGCTGTATGGGCTCGCCCCGCAGGAGCCCAAAGGCAGCCCTGAGGGAACCTGGCCACAACCGCAGCGAAGGGGATGCCGGAGAACCAAACCCTGGCTGCCAGGGCACAGCGCCAGGCGGGCGGGCAGAGGGAATCCCAAAGGCTGGCACCAACGCCTGTACCTGTTCCCGTTCCCACACAACACGCCTCCCACTGCTGTGCGTATGGGCACTGTCGGCAGCGCTGCGGGCACGGCCGGCAGGGCCGCCGGGCCTCCACACCCACCTCCAGCGGCAGCGGCAGCGGCAGGGTGGGCGGGAGGAGCCCTCACGGAGCCCTCGGGGGGCCGGCCTTGGGCGGGCGGGAGGAGCCCTCACGGTGCCAGCCCCGGGCGGGAGGAGCCCTCATGGGGCCCTTACAGAACCCTCACGCTGCCGGTGCCAGCCCCGGGCGGGAGAAGCCCTCACGGAACCCTCACGGAGTCAGCCCCGGGCGGGAGGAGCCCTCACGGAGCCCTGGGGGTCCGGCCCTGGGCGGGCGGAGCCCTCACAGACCCTGCTGGAGCCCTCACGGTGCCAGCCCCGGGCGGGAGGAGCCCTCATGGAGCCCTCACAGAACCCTCACGGCGCCAGTGCCAGCCCCGGGCGGGCGGAGCCCTCACGGTGCCGGTGCCGCCCCTGGGCGGGCGGAGCCCTCACGGAGCCCTCACGGAGCCCTCACGGTGCCGGTGCCGCCCCTGGGCGGGCGGAGCCCTCACGGAGCCTGCCGGAGCCCTCAGGGGCGGGCTGTGGGCGGGGCCGCGCGGCCCTTCCCGCCCTTTTCGGGCTCCGTGAGGGGCCGTGCCCGCCCGAGCCCTGCCCCGCCGGGGGCGCCGGCATTTCCGCGATAGAAACCATCCCTCTGCCTTTCCTCTCTATAGCAATCCCCACAACGGTCACAGGATCCAACCAAATTGGCAGGCACCTTCGGGTTTTATCCCAGAATCTCCTGAGCTGGAAGGGACCCAGGGGCTCCTGAGATCCCCCCGAGCCACTCGGCTGTTCCCGGGAGTTTTCTGTCACCCTGTGGACACCTGTTCTGTCACCCTGCGAACACCTGTTCTGTCACCCTGTGGGTATCTAATGAGGCTTCCAGTGAACTGGGAATTTTTCATCCTTTCCCATCCCACTTCTATTCAATGGAATAACTTCCATGTAATCAGAGCTTTCCTTTTAAGATTTTTTTTTTTTTTGGTCAAATTATCTAAACCGCATTACAGAGTTAATAGATATGACAAACAGGCTGTTCACCTACTCAACAAGGACAAACAAAAACTCAGTTTCAAGCCTCTGCTGTCACGTGTGCGAGCCACAATAGTCAGGCTGAACTCCGCATTTAATCCTTCAAGGATGTCTAAATCTGCAGTTTTAGAAAAGATTATTTCTATAAGTCATTATTTTAGCAACTAAGTATACTAGTCATGAATCAACACCCCCAAAAAACCTCAAAGAAAAACCTTAAAAGCATGGAGATACACAAGTCCAGTTTCACTCATTTTTCTATAATGTGCACCCTCAAGAATTTAGTGAATTTTTTGGTGGTGGTTGAATTAATTTGCAATTTAATTAATTCAATGGTGAGGGTTTTGTGTTGGGTTTGGGTTTTTTCAATTAAATCACGTGCATTCTTTACTTCCCTATCAGGAGCTGTGATGTTGCTGCAAAGGTTCCTCGTGCTGCAACCGGCTGTTCTCTGTCAGCAGATGTAAATACCACTCCTGCTCTCTGGAGTCTGGGGTGTCAGTGCTGCATTTGGAGTCCTCAGTGCCACAAACACACGGAAGGCTGGGAAGGAAAAACACAAACCAGACACAGTGTGAGCCTCAGTGAAAAAAATTGTCATCTGAGTGTATTTCCAGTTTAATGTAACTCTTGTAAAAATTAACACTTTAAAATATATTGAAGGACTTAATTAAAAGAGACATAATGATTTCCAATAGTAGTGTTTTCCCTCCTCGTTGTGGCAAGGAACACACATCCCATGATTTCACTGCCTTTTTTTGGTATTAAATGTAAACACCAACTAATGTGGCACCTTGTACGAGTAGTACCTGAATGAGAGTCACTGCTCTCTGCCCAAGGGACCACTCCCTGCTGCTGGGTTTTTTGAGGGCTTTCGGTTTGGATTTTCTTTTATTTGCCTGTTTAAAGCAAGGCCTGTATAGAAGATGCCAAAAAGCACCACATCTCAAATGAACTCCAGTCCTCTGTGATACATCCTGCCCACTCTGTACATACCCAAGAGCTGTGATTAATGATGAACACTGAGGTTTTCCCTCCCAGAAACATCTGTGTTATGTCCTAAATCTCTACTCCACAAAATAGCCTTTATAACTAGTATTTTTTTCGATGAATGTACAGCAGATGCACAGAGATGCCACATTAATTAGTATTTCAAAAATTGGTACCTCTATTTGAGCTGTAAATGCTTTTTAAAATTCTATAAACCCCCTAAGACCCTGGAGAGAGGGATCAGAAGCAGGAGCTGTGATCTGGCTCTGTTTGTTTGTTGCCTGGCATTACATTAATCCAATCCTGATTGATGCCTCTCAGTGGTTTTACAATTTAACTACAAAATCATAACAGGGGAATTGGCTCTAAGCTCTTATTCCTTGTGGGCAGGAACACTGATTTGCATTAATGAAATGCTCAGATCTGGCCAGAAATAACATTAGGGGAAAAGGAGAAAAGGGAAAATGGAGCCTTTTCCATCCTCAAGCCTGTGTCTGAGAGACCAGATGCTGGTCTCCCAGAGCCAGTCTCTACTGGGACACTGTCTTGTTTTCATCCAGACCTTCATGGGGGCTGCCCTTCTGCCATCTTTTCATGGAATCTCAGTGCCCAGTTTAAAATGATGCTTATCACTGCAGAAGGCTTGATGTTCCCAGGGAGCTGCTCTCCTGTCCTGTGCCACACAAGGCTGGTGGTGTTCCTTGCCTTCCCCTACCCTGCCCCATACTCCACTCGACTTCCCTCCTATGGTGATGCTTCTGAGACGGGTCTAAATCTCACCAGGCATTTACATAACTCTTTAGAAACGTGGCTGTGAGTTAAAGGAACCCTGATGGAAGCTCTGGGTTCTCCAGTGCACAGATACTGCTCGGGGTGGTGCTCCAGTGCAAGCGGCTGTGCTGCAGCTCAGCATCTCCCTGGATACAGTGACCTCTCACGGACGATGCTGGCACTCAGCAGCAAGGCAGTTTGGTCTCACTGGGCGTGGGAGGAAAACAAAAGCAGTAGCCTTAGGAGACTCCTAACAAAATCCATGGTAGGCCCAGGTAGTTTTTACCCTCAAAACGTAATGAACACCTCATCTAATAGCACAAGAGTATTCTGTGAAATCCATTATTTTGGGATACAAAATAAATGATAGCCTGTAGAACAAGGTGTGTTCACCTTGTGCTGTGGCTGTGGTGTGAGTGGCTGTGGCGCTCCCCACCAGTGGGCTGAGCAGCAGGCTGGGCTCAGAGCAGAGGAGGATGTGCCAGGCAGTGATGCACACAATCCTTCTGTCCCTCCTTCACCCCACACCTGGGTACTCTAACTGCATAGCCTGCTCTGTGCCCCTGGTGCGGGAGGGGTGCCTGGCCGAGCAGCCGGGCTGTGCTGCATTATGACACACTGCAGATGAGCCCACGTGGGCTGCAGAGAGCCCCGCTGGCTCACTGGGGATGTCAGCTGACAGCACGCACAGCTGGCTGCACTCCCTCCCGTGGCACCAGCACATGCCACAGGCACCGAGGGCTGCCTGCGGGGTCCGAGCAAAGGCCCCACTGTCACTGCTCTGAGCTGTGATACATTTCCCTTTATTCCCCCTGCCCATCCCGTGTGCCCTGGGCGTTGGTTCAAGCCTCGCCTCATTTGTATTTTAATCTTGTTTAGAATCCTTGGAAACAAACCCCGATAATCTACCAGAACCAGAGCATCCACTGATAGCTGTCACAGGGCTAGGGAAAAGTACTTGCCAGGGATAAATTACATTGAGCAGCAAGGAAGGCAACGAAATAGAGCCTCAGGTGCTGAGCATTCAACTGGGCCCTGCACACCCCGCAGTGGGGACACCTCCAACCCCAAGCACTGAGAACATGGAGCTTTCTTACCTGAGTTATGTCCAGCTTGGCCTCCAAGTGTAGTGCAGTGCCAGGACAGGGGCAGGCAGATGAACTCTTGATAAGCTTGAACTTGTGCTGCCCAGCGCTCCCATTCCTCCTGCTGCCAGGATGAGGCCTCGGGTGCTCAGGCCATGGACAGAGCTGTGGTGTCTGCCAGCTGAAGGCCACTTCTTCAGTAACTGAATGCTTGACATTAGTTACTCATTTAGCACAGCCTGGTTTTCTGACTAATTTTTTTTTCAAGTGAAAAGGACTAATATCTGTTCCAACCCATTGTTATTTAAGTTTCTGTGTTATTCAGCTATCTCTGATTAGTTAAGGTAGCAAAAACCAGGAGAATCACCAAAAATGGCAAAATTACATCATACTTGCAAGCTATTAATTACAAAAATAAATTCTTAAAGACCTTGCACATTTAAAGTCCATACTCTGTGAACTCAAGCATAAAAAAAGGAGACCATGGTGAAGGGAAAAACCATCTAAACCAGTGTTTCACCAGGACAGAGATTAATCATTCCAATCTTTTCCTTTACCATTACCATTAATCTGCCTTGCAGAGTACAGCCCTACCACAGAACATATTCTCTGAGCAGAACAGATGGATTAACAGATTATTTGCATCAACCTAAAAGAAAACTCTCCCACCAACACACGCTTAATTCCAATGGCTGAGTTCTGGTTTTTCCCCCACATTGCACTCAATTTGCCAGGACATGGGAAGGGCCTTTCAGGAGCAGGTTTCTGAGACCTTCCCTCAGCTTGGAATGCATCACGAGGGTCCCACCAAGAGGAAAAAAACCAGACTGATTTGACTACAGGATGATTCCTTTTTAACTATGACAGCAGCATAGCTGGGAACTGGTTGGTCTTAATGGATTTTCTTTGAAAATTTTAAGGTTCAACTTCTGTATTACTTTTGCTATGTATCTTGAGAGGAAACATCACAACTTAAGTAGATGTTAGCTTACCAAACCAACTGAAATATACACTGAGCTACAAATCCTAAGTGTGGAGCTGTGTCAGGGTCTGGCCGTGGTTACTGCTGCAGTTTGGGAGGTGACAGCCACCTCTGAATAGCCACCACTGTGGCAGTGACATCTGCTCCCAGTGCAGTCCCGTTGCCATCTCCCACACTTAACAGTTCTTGTCCCACTCCTCCCACGATCCAGGAGATCCCCGCTCTGCTCCTCCCTGCCCTGGCACACGGGCTGTGCCCACTGACCTGCCTGCTCTGCCTGGCTCTGTCCGGAGGCTGCTCCTGCCCCAGCACCTCTCTCTGCAGGGAACTGCTCCCCAGGACTCACTCCTCATCCTCAGCAACTTCCAGGCAGCTCCTAAGCAGAAAGGATTTTTATTCAAGTCGTTCTCAGTGAGCAGCAAGACAAACAGGAAAACACCTCTGAAGGCATGTTCACCCCAGTCACTCCAGAAACACCCACCCCAGGCCCTCGCCATGGATCTGCCAAACTCCTCAGGGTACCAGTTCAATTAAGTGACACATACTTAAGGCATCCACATCTCTGTGCACTTTAATCAACTAAGAACATTGTTTCATAGCCTCTAATAATGTTAAACCTCAGCTTTTTCTATTGTATTAAACTTGACATTTACAATACTAGCAGTGTTAGCCTACATTTCACTAATAATTAGACTGGAACAATGTAACATTACAGAGTAAAAACCCATGTGCATGAATATTCCATCGTTTAACAATCAAAAACATTGGAAAACAAGAAAAACCCAGAGAACACTGTACACTGTATGAAAAGAATACAGACACTGTATATTGGTCACATGTTCAGGAAACACTCGCTTGGAAACACTTTAGTTTGCAGTTTGTCTGCTTTCCACCTAAAGTTATATTTGAGTGTATTTTAACGATTACAATATATTAAAGCCCAGGTTCCCTACATTTCACTGATTTTAAAACAAAGCATGGAGCTTCTCAGAGCTATTTCTCCTAGATGGTTTCCTAAGTGGCCTCCAAGGTAAGGAAAGGACTTGAGCAAAAGGTGGGTAAAACATTGGAGAACGGCACTTAGTCCAAACGATGTGCTTTGGCTGTCAACCTTTACATGGAGCTTTACCTCAGTCAGGTAAATGTCCAGGTAACTCCACCGTCCCAGCCTCTACTTATGCTTTACTTCCATCCATTCTGCAGGATTTACTCCTCACAAACAGTATCTACGTCCAAATATTTTACAAAATATGGATTTAATTCCTTTTTCTTTATTTTTTTGGCACTTAATTTGGGGAGCAGGGTGAAAAGGAGGGCGGATAGGAAGTGAAGGGAAAGAAAAGTGGGAAGAGAGAAAACAACTATTCCAGAATGAAGTTTAGCACAAGAGAATGGAATTACATTTGAAGACATCAGTTTCAGTGCACAGGAGAGATGACATTTTAAAATAACTTTATTTTTCATCCTCTTTCAAAATTATGATTTAACATGATCAGAAATGAAATAAGAAACTTACCCAGCATATTTAGTTTTAAAAGCATTTAATGACATCGCATATATTTAACAGATAGGGTAAAAGTCTAGAGGTACAGTTCGATACAACTGAAAGCCAGTTCCAGTACTACTCTTGACTACAGGCCCAGTCATTGAAAGTTCATTCCTATTAAATGTAATTTTTGATTGTGCAGTAAGATGAAAAGTTTTCATTACAATAGTTACAGTGACAGAAATGCACACTATGTATCAAAGAGCAAGGTAATGTAGCAAAATTATAACACACAGTGCTGCAGCTGACAAGCAAGTAACCATTTGAGTAACATTACTTTTCCAGTAAATGCTTCAGTTCCACTTTTACACTTATTGATGAATTTAAAGGGTTTATTATACATCTAGTCTTATTATACTTTGTACTAGAATTATCTGAAACATACAATATAATGTATTTCGGCAAAAACAAAACAAAACAAACAAAAAAAAACAAACCCAATTTGAAATTACAGCTTATTTAAAACTGTCTCAGCCTGTTAATCCGTCTTGAACACCAGCATTCTCGGGGGCCGTGTTAATCTGACCGCTGGCTGTGAGTCAGCGCAGCGCACTCTGTCACAGCAAAGGCCACGCAGCCCGGCGGGGCGGGCACCGCAGAGCCCAGAGCGCCGCTGCCTTGCATTCCAAGAGCACTACGAGTGGGTTATTTTCCAAGACAGCCTCACAAAATTGAGGAACAGTTTAAATATTAAGTTCTAATCTACAGTAACTTCATTAAAAAAAAAAAAAAAAACAAAAAAAAAAAAAACACCACCCCCCCCCCCAAACCCGGTCCTCCCTCTCCTACAGAAGCTGCCCAATGCACCTCATACACTTGAAACTTTAGATTCTTTTTTTTTGTTGGCTTTTTTATTTTAAAATGCTCTATAAATAAAAAAAATGTCAATCACATTGAGGAACATGAGGCACAGAGAGTAACGTATTGGTTCTGAGCTCGCATGCTGGAATTCCACTGGAACGGTCAGAGAAGTGCAGTGTGTGAGATGGAGTTCACTTCTTTTTACCAAAAAGGCTGAACCTTTTCTCCTTGTCTTTCTCCTTGTCCTTCTCCCGCTTGCCGGGGCTGGACTCGCTGGTTATTGTGACGCTGGCGGGCAGGGTCTGGGCACGGCTGGAGGCCGGAGTGCTCTGGGTGGTTGGGGACACCTCGATCTTGTCTGATGAGATGGCTGATGTGATGGCCTGGATCCACGTGTTCATCTCCTCCTTCAACAACCCCAAAGGCAGAGAGCTGTTACAACCCCCGGCCCGCTCTGACCCATGTGCGGAGGGGGAACAGACATGGGCAGGGGGGCAGGGGGGAGGGCAGATTTGGAGGGAATTCCAGCCCTGATGGTGCCCTGTCTCAGCTCCAGCTGTGCTCCTGCAGAAGTGGCTCCTGGGCTGTCCCTGAGCAGCCCTGAACCATACACCCCATACACCTGCAGATGTGGATTAAAGCACCCTCGGATCACAGCCCAGAGAACACTCTGAGCTGGGAGGGACCACAGGGACCACCGAGTCCAGCTCTGCAGCAAAGGGCCCACACGGGGTCCTGAGCTATCAGCAGCTGCTTTGTCCCTGTGGCACAGATGGCACAGCAGCAACAAATCACAAGAAACACAAACTTACATCATCTTTGGCTTGGAAGAGGTATTCGTTGCCATCGGTCAATCTGCAAAGGAAACAACAGCCAGAGTGCTCAGGTCAGGGCTCCTGTAAAGCCCCAGCCAAGCCCTGCAGCTGCTCTGCTCTCAGCACGCTGGTGGTGATGGCCGAGCAACTGCACTGTGTGGCAATGATGAGCAGCTGCCTCTCCCCACAGGCAAGGCCAGAGTCTCCCTCCTGAGGGATTCCTGTGCTCATTTTACTCAGACAGTTTAACTGGGACACATTTAAGAACGTATGTGAAGATACATATTAATTAAAAAACAAGGCACCTGAACAAGCAGGAGACAGGGGCAGCAGGAATTGCCTTACAGCCTTTCCTATTTTTCCCCACAAAACCCAAGCATTTTAACATCTCTTTATGAAATGAAATGAAGTATTAAACAGTAAATAACCGTGACTGGGTAAAGAAAATATCTACCTGCATACCCGAGGGGCCTGGCACACGTGAGGGGACAGTGGGGAAAAAAGGGCAGCTGCTTCTTCTGCCTAACTTTGCATTTGGAACAGCACATCCTTACATTAGCAATTCAGAGGGGTTTAAATTAGTCTAAAGGATGAATCACATAGCTGCAGGCCTGTCTTCAAGAAAGCTACGTTTCCCTAATTATTTGTTATATATTTCCCTATATATTTGCTATAAAGCAAAGCAAATTTTCCCTGGATATGGCCTCTAACATCTTTAGAGGATTCCTGTACCGATATAAAATTACACTCTCCCCTCCCAGAAAACCCAAATCAAAACATCTCTGGTCTTGGAATACATGACCTGATCAGTTCATAAAGTCAGTGTCCTCTGACAGGACTAGCTAGCAGCTGTGTAATGATAAAGTATTTTGAAGATATATTTAATTGAAGATTGTTCAGTAAAATAAACAATTTCACAAGGAAAAGCCTTTTCTTTTAACCTTTGACCAACAGGTCCTTCACATACTTCAGAGTGAAGTGGTCTGTCACTACACGTTCTGGGCCTGAAAATATGATAGATGTCTTCAGGAGTCTCCTAAATTCATACTGAAAGAATTAAACAAGAGGCCTCATTTTGAAAAGAGCAGGACCACAAACATTCTTCTCAAGCAGTTCCAGGGGGAGCAGCTGAAGAGCTGTAAAATGCACTGTGAAATTCAGGCTCCTACCTTCAGGCACCTGGTCTTGTCCCAGAGTGCACTGACTATTGTGGCCCTGTTCTGTGCTCCCTGTGATGAACAGACCTTTGACGAGCAGTCAGTGTTGGGAAGAGCTTGCTCAGAAAGCAGATGCTGCAGTTAATACTCACGAGCAGCTCCTAGGCTGGGCTCCCCCAGCACACACAGCACACAGCAGTCCCCAGGGCCAGCCTGCTGGCCCAGGCTTACCTGAGCTTGAACACATGCTTCTTCTTCTTGTAGTCGACCGCCACTTCACAGACTGCGTCCTTCAGGCTCACGGGGATCTCGTTGTGGTAGGGGATGCCAGAGGCAGCAGCTTTGGAGTCCTTGTAGAAGCCCATCTCTTGGTTGTTTATGACACAGTACACGTTATGCCATGACCTTCGAGCAGGGGAGAAAACAGCAGCAGTTATAAATACAATGCTCTCACTTGCAGAAGTGGAGAAACCAAGTATTTCTGTAAGACAATGCAGACTGGGTCAGTGTGAGGATGTGAACACAGCCCACACTGTCCAGTAAACCACACACAGGGAATTCTCTCATGGAAGCACAGCTCTGAGACACAAGCACTGATGTTGAGCCAAACGGAACAGAGACTTCCAGAGCTCCCTGGGATAGCACAGCAGCCTGTCCTCACCGTGGGAGGACTGTCTGGCAGACTGGGCACTTTGCATTCTTGGGAGGGAAACTGATTGACCTTTTAATGGCAAAGCTCTGTCGTAGAAGGAATTCTCACTGTGCTGCAAACTGATGAATGGACTGTGTGTGAAATCCTTGACTGACACAAATACTCTTAGTGGCATCATGTGCCTTGTTCTCTAATAGAGCTGTGAAAATTAACGATTACTAGAAATGAGAGCTCCCAGAGACTGGAACTGGTGGCTGTCACTGCCTCCAAGGCGCTCTCTGGTGTGAACAATTCCAGTGGAACAAAACTCCTGGAGTACTGTACTCAGCTGTGATCTCAGCTCTGCTGAGTGCTTCGGCTCCTACCAAAGCCCACAGACATTGCTGCAGCTCAGCACTTGCTGTGAACATTTTTCTTGCCAATCAAAGCATCAGTCTGGTTTCAAGAGCTCTCTCAGGTCACGAAGGAGCCCAGTCTGATTTTCCAGTGCAGACAAACCTCAAAGCTCTGGCTGTTTGAGACCTGCAGGGTCCTTGGGAATGGAATAGACTATGGCACACCAATCATCCTCTGTTCATGCTGAACAGATCACAGAGTAGGTGGGAAGTGGCAACGTGCAAACAGAAGATGTCAGAAAAATAAGAACATTTCTAGTCTCACCTACGTGCTTTTCTTTTCTTGCAGTAATAATGTACAACTTGGGAGATCTGGAATCCAATCCCATCCCTGCCCCAAATCCATCTTGTGCAGTGGGAAAGTTGTGCTGTCTCTGTGCCTTGGTCCTCCACCCTCCAACTATGCCTAATGCTGCCTTTTCCTACCTAGTATCTTTAGCCTGCAACTTCCCCCCACACTGTGCAGCCCTGCAGCCAGGCCCCACGGCAGCAGGGCTGGGAGCTCGGGAGGCCTTTGGGAGCTGGGAGAAGACAACAGCAGCAGGGCTGGACTCAGCCATGTGACACATGGATCAGACATCTCGGCTGCCGTGGCCTGCTCTGGGCACTTTACCTGCTGGAGGCTTTCTTGCTGTGTGTCTCCCACTCGTGCTTGCGGTGTAGGAAGCCCTCCATCTGAGCCGAAGGGATCTCCTGGGTTTTGGCTGGAAGGGTAGCAGCAGTCTGGGCCTGAACGGCGGTCTTGGCTTTGCGGTCTGATGTTGGGGAAGGAACTGGACTGGACTCTTTGGAACTCGTCCTCTGTTCTGCAGCTCCATTGACCATTTCGTTTGTTTCTGCAGTTTCTGCCACCTAGGAACAGTGGAGAACACGTTCAGTCCGAACTCCCAGCCCGGGCTATCCTGCAGTTAATCTGTCTCCCTGCACAATGTGGCTGTGTATAAACTTTGCCTGGAAAATGACACAGGCCAATAAGTTCTCTCTCGCACTCCATGGAGACACAGGAGGCCAAGGAAATTAGAAGGTAGGAATGGATTAGTACCCATTTTATAGGTGGAGAGAAGGGGAAATAAGAGCAGCTGAACCATCAGTGTGAATTTTACTGTGCTTTGCTCTGCTGGTCAATTCATATTCTTTAATATATTGTTATTCCTAAAATGAGAGCATTCAATTCTGTTGCTAAGTACTCCAATGTTTGGAACAGTAACAATCACACTTTCTGCAGACCTAGAGGAACAGTAGAAGTTATACACATCAGCCACCTTAGATACATTTATGGCATTGCTGGGGTATTAAAGGTCCATAAAAGGTATTAACTATGAGTCAGCAGAGAAAGATGTCACAATCGCCCAGGAGCATTTACAAAAATGTGTGCAATTCATTTGTTTCTGTAAAAGCTCCTTTCCCACTTTCCCCGTTCCCCTAGTGACACAACAAAATCAAAACATGCAGAAATTAGAGAGATTACACCATGCATTTCATCTCCACCATCCCAGTTAGGATATTGGACCGTAAAGACAAGGGAATGAGGTCACGTGTCAATTATCATGTCAATTATGGAGGTCTGTTTCAGACTGGCATTATTGGGGGTAGGATTTTGGTTAAAGGAACTGAAAACCACCACAGTCACACAGCATCACACAGCTATTTACCCCCAAACACAGACAGAACCAAGGCCTTGCCCATCACTTGCTTTGTTGGTCGCGTTGCCTGTCGCACTGGGATCGATACCCAGAGAGCAGCCGTGACTCCAGCAGCTCTCACTGCTCAAGCTGTCGACGTCTTCAGGAGCCATTCATCCAAAAATCATTTAAATTGGAATCCTAATGGCTATAAGCTTTTGAAATGCAGCTTGGTCCCAGTTTTTTTCCTGTACCATTACTTTGAAAAGTAGAGCCATTGGTAGCAGCTCAGGAGTTACACAACCAATGTGTAGTATTATTATTAGCAAGTTACTAAAGCTCAGTGCTGCTAATGCTCTAGTAGATTACAAACATTCTGGACTGTTTTTATGCAGACAAGCAGGTTTTTGTGAATGGCACAATAATTAGACATTCCCACTTCTGCACATGGCCTGGACAAATCAAAATTTGTTCCTATGCAACAAACTCTGTGTTGCCACCGTTTGCTAGAACTTCCTACACCAGCCCAGTAACTTCCTTGTACCTCACACATGGACCTGGGAAGATCTGAGGGCCAGAGTGCTCTGACATGGGAAGGGTTGGCCAACTGCCTTCAGGCAACCTAAACCTCTGTAACCCTGACACTGCACCCTGACACAGGGAGAGTCCCAGCTCACACTGCACTTCAGTCAGATCTGCCTTACTCTGCCCCTAAGGACATCTTAGCCTGATGCTGCTCCTTCACCATCAGGACCAACCTAAGCCACCAAACCTCACTGCTTGTATCCAAATCTCAAAATGTAACAAAAATGTTGGACTGAAGTGAGGGAGAGGGTAAACAGATGAGGCTGAAGATTATCTGAGCACTGCCAGCACAAGGGTATTGGAATGCACAACCCAGGAGTCACGCTTGGGAGCTCCATTACCCAGGCATCACCCACTCCCCTTCGGGAGCAAGGAGAGTCCTTGGCACAGCTCCTGCCCCCCCGACTGCCTTCCCGCTGGCTGGAGCCCTGTCTGAGGGACCTGGCACTGGTGACCAGCACTGAGGAATGGCACCAGACCATGGTGACTCATCTCCACAATGAGACCAACTCCCCAGAATCAAGTGTCCCCCACCCTGGCGCCCAGAGCACTGTGTTTGCTGGGGTGGTGGCTGCAGGACGTGCAGATACGACTGACCTGGGGGTCCCTACAGGCACTGCTCTGAGGGGAAACACACCAGCTCATACCAGCAGCCACTGCACAGCTCCTGAACGTGTCTTCTGGGAAATAACATGGAATTCAGTGCTGCAGTCTGCTACCCTGGGGCTTTAAATGATAACTGCCAGTTCCCATCACACCACCAGACCTGCAACTTCTACGTCCAATTCTACTGGTTGTAAAGGGCTATGAACAGCTTTCCTGCTGCTCTGTCAGGTTTTATTTCCTTGTCACGTGTTATCTACAATTAACAGAAAACAAGCAAAATAAATGGGGATCATGAACAGCTCTGCAAAGGATGTGTCCCGAACTTGGAGAGAGAACAGGAGTGGAACAAACGGCAATGGAAACATGCGCCGGGGCATGCAGAGACAGTGCTGGGCACAGACACCCAGCAAACACTGGAACAGCACAGTGGGGCTCAGGGACGTGACACGGGGCTCTCCAGGGCACTCAGGGTTAGTGGGAGGTGCTTTAGTGGCCACTCTAGACATATGTAAAGCAGGAGTGTGACATGCAACAGGACAGCTGGTGACAACGACAGGAGACACCCCTTAGGTTTTCACAGTGCTTGAAGCAACATTATATTCAGTTCATCAACTCAAGGCTCTGCAGCACAGTTTAAAAAACAGAGATGGATTTGCCTGTTCCAGATGCAAACAGATGACGGGTTGTTCTGGCAAAAGGACATCTCTAATGCATTAAGCCAGTCCCACAGGCTGTAATAAATAGGTGAAATCTTACACTTCTAGTGCCTGAAATGATGACTGTAATCAATGACATTATTAATTTTTCTTCATCATAAGAGTGGAATTTTTATGTAAGTGTACTAATACAAATTAAAAAGTCTATCTCTATAAATTACTCCTACATACTAATCTGCAGCCAGAATACTTGTGAAGGCTTTGTGGATGGTGGAGTCTGCAGCTCCAGCTGCACTGCCCTAAGAACTGGCACTCCTTACAGGCACAGAGAGCAGCACTGGTGTGGGAGCCACCAGAGCATCCTCATACAGTCCTAGGGAACTTTTAAAAGCATTAAGAAGCTATATGTTGTTACCCTGACAAAAGAAAAAAAACATGCATCATGAAGTGGAAAGACAAAGGTACAATTGCTGAAGCACATCCTTTCCATCCCCGTTCTCACATCACAAGCTCAGCCCATCCAGAACAACCCAGCTGCACTGCTCAGCCACTTGTCAGAAGCCAAAATTCTGATCAACAGCAGCACATCTGGCGCCTCACACCAGGGCTGACACAGCTGGCTACACCTCAGCTATTGCAACACAGGATGCGACAAACTGAGCTAAAAAGTCCTCCTGGAAGACTGAAGTGCAGATGGCAAGGAAGAACATGGAAATGCATTATGTATCATGGTAATAAAACAAAATTTAAAAAAAAAAGCAAACAGGTGATGTATAAGGCCGTGGTAACCAACAAGATGATGCTCTGGGACTTGCTTACAGGTCCCTCACATTCCCTGCCAAAACTGTATAGAATTTATAAACATCAGAATGTACAACAGCTGCTTTTCTAACTGAATGTTAGAGGTGAGCCAAAAGGCTTATTTCAAGAAAGAAGAAGGTGGAACTGACCCCTGGAGCACTGGCAGTCTGTGTGCAGGCTCAGACCTAACTGGGAGTGGCTATTGGAAAGATTAACTTGTGTTGAGAGGCATTTTCTCCAGAGCCCTGGGCTGGGACCCGTGTGTGCTTTGCAGCACTGGTGAGAGCCCTGATGTCCCCGGGCCAGGCACTCCAGGAGCCCTCCTGCCCTGAATGTGACCCCCGAGGGCCAGGCTCCACAGCAAAGACTAGTGTCGCTTCGCTAACCACTCAGAGCACTAAGTGAAACAAGGAGGCTCTGCAGGAAGGGGATGGAGAGAGGAGCCAAGCTCAGCTCCTGTGTGGCATTAACTCCAGAGACATCTCCTGGCATTTTCCTGGCTGCACAGGAAGGTTTTGGCATGCATCCTGACTCCACTGGGACATCCCCTACCAAGAAGGAACCACTCAGGCATGGAGCATTCAGCCTGCATCTAGGTAAAATAAAGAGCTGGGATCTGAGACCAGAGCATTTTATTTAGTTTTTAAAGGAAAGCATCACAAACTTCCCCCGGGGCCACACCCTGCTCTCATTTCCCCACTGTCTCTCCAGAGTCTGGACACCGAATGGCTGCGGTGCCAACTGGACAGGACTGAGGCCAAACAGGGCCCAACTTCAGAAAGATCACAACCCTTCGCAAGGACTAAACCCCCAGATAAATCTACATACTGGTTTGTAATGGTTTATTTCATGTTTATTTGTCTCTGCAGTCAAGGAGTCCATTCTGCATGGAATGTTATACAACTAACCTTAAGGCTTTTATTTGTCCAGAGTTACACTCCCCCTCCCTCCCAGCCCTTCCTGCCCAGCTCAGATGTGTGACTATCTTTGGCCTTGTAAATAACTCTCTTGCTAATGCAGCTGATTTAATAGTATAGAATAATGCCGTGCTGAAACCTGTTAGTATAACTCGATGCGTCATACCTGTCAGGTTCTAGTGCTCTTCTTCATTAGGCTGTAATCTCATTAAATCTCAATTACTCATATAAAGGACGATTTAGCTGGAAAATCTTAATACTATTAGCGACATGAAAAACTCACAGTAAATAACATGAAATAAATGTGTCACCTTAAAGCAACTGAGTGTCAGTGGGGAGATTCAAATAAACAAAGATTAAAGTGAAGCAAATATATCTCCAAGGGGCTGCTAATCAAATAAAAGTCAACTGATGGGAAGGAAGAGAAAAGCAGCAGGGAAATCTGAAGCCAAAAGATGAAACCAGTACCAGTAACCCATACTGAAAAAGGTGTCTTTTGCTGCAAAGGACTCTGTGTCACAGTCCAGACCACGAGCGGTCATTGGCTGTCCGTCTGCTAATAAAGTTTTTGTAGTTTTGGTAGGTTTGGGAGCGGTAACTAACCCGTGGAGACTCCTGGTCTGACGGCAAACCGTTCTGGGAAACCTGCTCTCCTTTTGTCCCATCCCTGTCAACACAGAGCAAAAAAAGAAAATTGTATTAGGTACTTGAAAGCCATCCACCCCTTTCACCGAAATGACACTTTCCTACTGAATATTAATTTAAGAAATTTAATCAAGTTCCTAAAATCCTCAGGCCCAACTGAATAAATCCAGTGTGAAGTGAGATCAAACCAGACTTTACTGACAGTCACCTTTCAAGTAAGCCTCCTATCACATCAGTAGTTTGATAAATGTTAGTGTTCCATGGGTATGGCTTAAGATCTGCAAGTGATGCTGATCAGATTAAAAAGCTAAGGCTGTTCAGGAGCAGCAACTCCCCACCCAGGGGGTGTAAACCCAGCATTCCCACTTTCAGAGCAGGGACACCTCAGCAGTCACAACACTGCATCAGGATGGAAAACGGGAACATTCAACTCAGCAGTGAATTTGGGGGTCTGGGAAAGGTCCCGCCCCCATAAACCACCAAGTCTTCTCACAAGGGACATGTGACAAAGCACAGCAGCTCCTCTCCCTGTGGAGCCCCATTTCAGCGCCAGGCCTGAGTGGCAGGGCCCTGTGGAGCAGAGGCCAGCTCACCATTGCTGCTGGGAGTCTGCATCCTCTGCCTTGGGCTCCGGGGTGGGCGGCTGCCTCTTCCGCTCCTCCTCCTCCTGCTGCCGACGCACTTCCAGCAGCTCCAGCTGAGAAAGGAAACAGGTTTGTGCACTTAAAAGCACTGCCCACCTTTCGGGGGCATTTCTAGAAACTAAAAAGAGCTCCGTACATTTCTCTGAAACATTACTGACATTAAAGGGAGTTGGAATAAAATCCGAAGGCATTTGTCATGAAAGCATTGGTCATGCCAAGTCTGTGGCACTGAGGGCACAGAGGTTCAGACCCCGTGACAGTGAGTGGGGCCTGGGCAGCAGCCATGGTTATTGTCCAGTTCATTCTATTAGAACCAAACCCAGACAAACAAGGAAACAGTCCAAGTTATTAAAATATTAAAAAGTAACATCCTCTTGTCTGCCTGATAAGTACAGAAATAGAACGTTCTACATCTGAACCCCTGAAATGAACCAACTTCATCAAACCAGCCTGACTGGTGGAGATGCTGAGAAACTCCAGTTCCTTCTGCCTGCAGCTCTGACACTCAGTGTGTGTGAAACACCAAGCCACTTCGATTTTAATGTCTAAAGCCAAACTGTTCTCCAAAGATGGCAACATGCTCCCCAAGCATTTATTACTGACACTGCAGCTGTGCTCAAAATGGGGTTTAGGATTTTTTCCCTTATCGCATCTTTCTAGGGGACAACACAGCCTTGCACTGGAGCAGTCACAACACAACAAACATTTGTGTCGATGCCTCCTCCCCACCACTGTCATCTTTAGACAAAAACCATTTCCAGTGTGTGGATCCAGGTCTCTTCTCTCAGAATCCCCCTTCCCTTTTAGAGCACCACTGGTACGGCAGAGGGCTGGAGAAAGCTGCTCAGCTCACAAATTTCCTTCTGGGTCATCAATCCCAGGCCTGAGACAGCTCTTGCTGACTCCTGAGGTTGTTTATCATTTCAGCTGAGGTCGATCAAATGCTCAGCAAACGGGGCTGAGGTTGGGGATGCTGGGAGCTGTGCCCACCAAGCAGCCCAGGGCAATCCAGAGAAGGCTGGGGGCACTCACCGTGGTCAGCCTCTCCAGTGCAGCAAACCTCTCGTCCCAGGTGGCTGCCGACTTCTCAAATGCCTCGTGCCGCTTGATCAGCTTCTCCACCTCATCCACACTCTGGCCTATTTCCCTGCTGGACAGGTAGGGCTCCTGGCCCAGCAGCCATGCCTCAGCCACGCTGGCATCTCTGGAGAACTGGTGCACCTCCAGAACTGCAAAGAGGGAACAGCCATCAGCACCATCACCTCACAAAGAGCATCATGAAGTCATCAGGCAGCTCTCGGATTTACCGGAACACAGCTCAGGGAACAAAGGACATGTACTTGGCTAAGCATTTCCCTTACCCAAGTTCAATGGAATGGATTGTGGAAAAGACAGAAAATTCTCCTGTTGGCTTTGCTTCAAGGAAAAGTGCAAGTTAAGGCTCCCCTTCCTTTCTTCTATTTCATTTGGCAAGCTCAGGGTGGGTTTTTTGTTCTAGTCTGCTGTAGCCTACTAACTTCAGTATGGGAAGTCTTCTCCCTCAGGCTGCCCTGCAGGGAACAGCTGGACAGAGGTGCAGTTCCCTTCAGCAAACACTACTTCTGCACCTCAGATGGTTCTCTACAGTGCTGCAATGGCAGGGTTCCGCTCCCCTTGTTAGGAGTATCAGAACTGCGCTGCTGAGGGTGTGAAACTTGCTAAATGTTGCAGTGTTTACATGTCCACCCTTGCCAGAGAACTGCCCATGCACATTCCACCCTCAGGAAATGCAGGCACGGTAAGCACAGGAGGGAGCAGGGCTTTGCTGCTCCCTATTTTTTAACAGTGCATCCTTTTAGAAATGCAGTGGGAATGTGACACCTGCAAAATAGGTGAAGCTATTGCACAGAGCTCCAACTTTGATCATGCAGGGCAAGACCTTTGGTGCAGTGTCTTGGTTTCCAACTCTCCATTATTTAACAACCAACAGATGTGAGCCTTGCAGCTATTCCAGCACAAACACATTCCAAGCACTGGAACACAAAAGGAAGGAGCTGTAGGGCTTTTTCAACACTCAGAAAGACACAGTGAAGAGAGTTCGACATGGCCCAGCCCAAAGAAATCCAAGGATGTCCTTACTCAGTCTCAGCCACTCCCATCTGCCTTCCCACTTGTCGATCATTTCTTTTCTCTTTTCAGTCAGCTGCAGTAGCTTTTCCTTGATCTGAATGGGAGAGGAGAGGGCAGGGCTGTTACACAGGCACGAAAAACCAGCTCACCCCCACACACTGTGCAGCCAATGGCACTGACAGACACTGTGAGTTTGTCAGGAAGTGACTTCAACGGGAAAACAACAGCTGCTTTTCTCTTCCAAGTATAAATAAATACGACATTTGCATTAAAATTTCACATTTGCATAAGCACTCAGAGTCTGTTAAAAACTAAGCACCAAGAATACGTGATAAAGAGGTGCAATGGACAAACAAATGTGAACATGGATTGCATCTTCTGCCCTTTCCACAGCAAACAATGCAGAAGGTGCTGCTCGGGGCTGTTCCAGAAAGCCTCCCCTCCCTGAGTGGGCAGTGCCTCACCACATTTGGTTTTCCTCCCTCTCCCAAAGGGAGGCAGAGATACACAGTTAAGCCTGTTCTCTGGCCTGGACACATCAGAAAATGAATCATGGCAGTTGGATATGGTTTTCTTTTAATGTTCCCCAGATTTACTCCTCGCAAGACAAACTTTTCCTGCTTCTTCCCCTCACAGGCCTCTCCACAGCATTCCAGTTCTCCTGTGCAAAGGCCCAGGTTATCTCACAACTGTCCTTGCCCAAGGCAGTCACCTCTCCATCCCAGAGCCTCCTCTCTGCAGAACACAGTGCAGCAGCTTCCCTGCCTTTCTGGCCTGACAAGGACCCTTTAAACCTTGATGCCCTCTCTGCTATCCAACATAATTCACAGGTGAGATTGCACACTGATTTTGCAGCAGCAAGGAGCGCAGCAGTGCCTGGGGTGGCACCTGCCACTGTGAACATGAAGGCTGTCCCTGTGCAGATGACACGGGGCAGTCTGTCCCCCCCAGGAGCACAGTACCTCCTCGGAGGCGTAGTGTTTCCTGGCCAGCAGAGACTTGCCCAGCTCGATGCAGGTGGTGAAGCTGTCGTTCCGTGCGTCGATCTCCGCCTTGATACCCTGGTGGTTGTTCATGAGCAGCTCCACAGATGAGACATCCCTGAAAGGAGCAAAACCACATAATCTGGATTTAACATCTGCCATGCTGCAAACAAGTGACATTTGCAAACTGAATGAGAAAAGACTGGACATGGCACTGAGTGCCATGATCTAGTAAAGTGACTGAAGTTGGACCAAGGGTTGGACTTGATGATCTCTGAGGTCTTTTCCAACCCAATCAATTCTATGATTCTATAAGAATGGATTCTGAGACTGTCTCTGTGGGTGAGGAAGCCTTTCCTAAGGAGCAGCGCCGTTCTGCTCCGAATCACACACTGAATGCCCAAGTGTCTCTGGACACACTTTGCGTTGTGGTGACTTCAGCAGCCCCACTCTGCAGAGGAACAAGCAGTGACACCAGCTCTGACAGATGTTGCCAGTGACCTGCAGCCTTATCTGCCCAGGCAGAAGAGCTGCCATGTTACCTTGGCTTCTCCTGGGCCTCTATCTGCCGGATGACATCTTCCATCCATAGCATGAGGTCCCGGACCATGCTGAAGAAGCGGAACTTGTCTCCTGTGTCCACCAGCCTCACCCTGCGTCCCTCACAGGCGTCCAGCAGCGCCTTCCACGCCTCCAGGACCTCGTTCTCCCTCTTCTGGATGTCATCGGCCTTGTCCCCGGCGTAGGCGGCCTGGAGCCGCGCAGCATCCTCCTGCAGCTGTCTCACCTGGGCAGGGACAGAGCTCCTGAGCCACCAGCACCCCTGGGATGCTGCCGCTGCTCGATCATCACCTCGGGGGCTTTCTAGTCACCGTAAATGCATTTGGCCTGTCAACACTAAAAGCTCTGTTCTGCTGCTTAGTCAATATATCCCTCGGAGAACATTTTAGAAAAGACTGCTGGGGCAAGGGACCCCCAAAAGAGCAGATTTGCCACTGCCTAAACCTGCTGGAAAATGTGGTGCCAAAACAAACTGACTGTTAAATGTCAGGGCAAGGGGGGACCATTTGCAGCATCAAATCTCCTTCCCTCACACGAGTGACATGGCATTTGGGGACTCTGGATCCAAACCACTGCTGCAGCTGACAGAGGGGATTTTTTCAAAAATGTAGATAATGACTTCAAAGAGAAGAAAAATTGGAAATGTTAAGATCCTTCTACTATTAGAACTCCCTTTTCCTTTCAAAACGCTGTCTTAGAACATCAAATGCTAATTCTTGACTGTTTCACATATTTCTCAACCCAGGAAACATTCTATTAGCTCTTGTCTAATAATTATTTTTTTTTAACATCAAAACAAACTGCCTCCTAGCTACACACACAGGGATCATGCCTCTCATAATGATCCGTCTCAGTGCTCTGGCTGTTTCACCCAAAAATTACCCTAAGTGCTTTCCCCACAGCTCTGTGCTACGATTACATATTCCTCCATTTAGGTCTTGATTATAATTACCTTTTTTGAGAGACTAGGATTGATGTTTTGCGAATGTCTCCCATTTTCTGTATAAAATTTACAGCTTCTAAAAGTAAAACACTTGGAAAATCAAATGCTTGCTCTTTCCCCTTTATTCTAGTGCAAATTGCAACAAAACCAAGAATTGGCTGGCAGCTTGGCCATAAAAGCGCCTTCCTGACCTACTGGGATAAATGCAGTCAGTTGTAATTCCTCCATTCCTTAAGCAACTTGTTCCCTTCCTAAATTCTCATTCTGGCAGCTGAACGTTGTATTTTGGTTTAGAATCCCAAATGTGCTGTATGAGCAGCTGCCACCTTCTACTTCACGTATCTTGGCTTCAAAAGACTCAGAATTAGATCAAGTCTGTGTGCTTTTAAAAGTCTTAGCCTGGACAATGAACTTTAAATCTCTCCAGACTGCCTTTAGGAAGCACCATGAAAGGCCATACTTAAATTAAAATGCCCAGGTTCATAACAAGTCAGAAAGCTTCTGTGTAGATCTTTAGACTTCCTTTGTCTCTCAGAAAGGAAAAATAAACTGTGTCTGGACAAAAGGGTTTGGTTGGGGCTCTTTGGTGTTTTTTAAAAGAAAATAACGCCAAACCAACCAGCAAAAAAAAACCTCCCCAAACCCTAATCAACCACTCAGGCTTACATATTCCTTCATATTTGTACTTTCCATCAATACAGAAGCTCTCTGTCTTTATCATTTTGTCTTCAGCCAAGGGCAGGAAATGGAATAACGTCAAGCAATTGCCAACATGTTCAGAAACCTGTGTACTTACAGATGGCTATTTTAGATAACCAACCTACTGCAGGGACAGAGAAGCAGACAGACAGATAAGAAATGGATGCAGGTGCAGTTATTCCCACAGCAATCCCCTTGGGAAGCATCTGGCAGCACTCTGTGTCCCAGGCACAGAGGGCCAAGGGCAGCAGCAGAACTGTCTCGCTCAGGCTCCCACAGCCACAGTTCACCTGTCACACACCTGGGTGCCCAGTGCCTGGATGTCGTGTTCGAACGTCGTGTGCATCCTCTGTAGTGTTTCCACCGTGTTTTGGTCTCTACCGAGCTCTTCAGGCAGTTTCTTATGTTTGTCTTGAATACGCCCTAAGATCTCCTTGGCATCATGGTAAAATTTGTGCAGTTCATAAGAGGCTGCAAGGATTTGTGTTCTTGTGTCAATGAGCTCCAGGAGGTCAGCCCAGGCCTCATTGAGTCCGTCCTTCCACTCTGCGATTGTCGCAGCATCCGAGTGTCCAGAGTTGATGAGTTCATCTGCCATGTGGTTCACAGTGTCCACGCGCTCCTGCCCGATGTTGCCTGTGTCTCGGGCAAACTCCCGGAACCGCTCCTGCAGCATCTGGAAGGCAGGGCAACAGTGCTGTGGTGACAGAGGGACCCGCCGGCCCACCCGCCGTGTGTGGCACCCGCGGCACCCACACGGAACTCACCGTCACGTGCTCGTAGTCCTGGCCCAGCTCGTGGGAGCCTGCCACCACCTCCCTCTCCGCAATCCACTGCTCCAGGTCGTCCACCTCGCGGTTGAGCTGGAAGAGCCGGTGCCTCTCGTCCAGCTTGCCCCTCCTCTCCTCGGCCAGGTCCTTGAGGCCGGCATACAGCTTGTCCACCTTGGACTGCCGCATGCTGATCCGCTCGCTGCAACGACAAGAGCGCTCAAAAGCCAAGGGACACGGGGAAACAGCAAGGGACAGGCACCCCCGGGGCACCTAACCCACAGAACGCAGGGGCTTCCCTCGGACACGCTGCTGGAAAACTGGGCTGTCCTGTAGGATAACCCTCCAGCTTTACAGCGACAACAGCTGGGAACCAACCTCTCCACTTGTCTGGCCACAGACCACACCAGTCTTCTCCCAAAACTACAGGCAGGGCCTGGGCTGCTGAGGCAGGGGGCAGTTCATTCTCATTTAAACTCTGCTTCCAAGTTCAGCAGCACTCACGGGTTTCCTATCCCTAAAGCTCAAGATTTCCACAGGGCATGAGTATTTCTTCTTGCTGGATCTTTTGCCTATATTTTGTCTGAGCCATACAGCCCTGTCAAAGTGCCTTCCCTCTGCCTCCCTTGTGAACTTGATGATGTTATTGCAGCACCCAGCCAGCTCAGCCAGGAAATCACTCTCCTCAGACATGAAGACGACCACAAGAGAGTGCTTTTCAGTTCCACACAGCCCTGCAGCAGAGACAGAGGGTGTCTGTGCTAAGGCAGTGCCTTGCCCCTGCCCCTGCAGGCAGAGCAGTTACACACAGCAGGCTCAGAGCAGGGTCAGCCTTGCAGCTGAAGGCACAGGAGCATTCTCTCTGCTGAGCTGCAGCTCCTGCAGCAAAACAGTTCCTGAGCTTCCTGAATTCAACCCCAGGGAAAGCCACTTAGGAAAGCTGAGATAAATTCTCCAAAAGCAAGATGTTAATGTGCCCATGTTTACAGCATCTCATCCCAGTCTCTGATTCTGCTGGAATCTCAGAGAGGAGTCAGATTTTGGGGAGCACTGCAGGAGGATAAATGGCTGGAGGAACCAGTCTGGACCTTGTCCCCCAGGACTGCTACACCTGCATGAGGTTCAGCAGCGCTGGCACACCTAACACCACCAGGGGTAAAACAGACATTGACTGAAGGTTTGCAGAACCATCCAGAAATCAGCAGCTGCACATACTGACCCTGTCTCTGGTCAAATCAGGGTGACCCAACATGCACCTTGAACTGAGTGAGGCTGAGCTTCCCTTCCTCTTCTGAGCTACATACTCTTTGCTGTAATCTTTGTGGGTCAGAAAAACTTAGTGAAGGGACCAAACTACTAAAAGAAAACATGATCCAATTAAAATGGCAGTTAGTACCTTTCTGGGTGATTATCTGCCACCAAAGTTCTGCTGGTCTTTGAAAGCTGGTGCACAGTTTCAGCATAGTCTTCTACAGCTTGTTCCAAAATCTGGTGTTTCTTCAGCATGGACACAGCACTCTGTTCATCCTGGAAGGGGGACAGCAAATGACAGTCAGGCCCCACCACACAGCAACTTCTGCTTGGTGTGGGAGCAAACACTGAAGTAGTGCAAGGACCTGCTCCCAAGTACAACTTGAAGAGAAGTCATTCTGTAAGTGGCATTCAACAGCTGATGTCACAGCAAACGGTACCCAGAGAGAGCAAATAACCAGTGAAAGAGAAAATGCAACAGCACCTCTGGGATCCAGAACAAAATGACATCAGATGGGCACTGAGCATGTGGAGTTTCCCCTTCGAAGCTATTTGTGTGTTCCTACAACACTGGTGACTGTGCAGGGCCCAGAAACATGGCGTGGTTTTAGGCACATCACTTGTCAGGCTTCTCAATGACAGCATGGGGCAAAGAAAAGAAATCCTACCGAGCCCATGCCAAAGGGTTCTCCACCAAAGGGCCTGGAGAAATTCCAACCAAAACTTTCTATGCACTGTTATGACTAAGAAAAACAACCCCAGCTCTCAGTGTCAATTGGTATTGTCAATAAGTCTTTTCATTAGGATATTTTGCATAATGAACTATTTGCATTAATACTCTCTATTTGCATTGCTTCGATAGAAAAAAGAAAACAAACCATTTTCAGCTGGAGACTGAACGCCCACAGAATGTGTTACACTGATACAAAGCTGAGCTTTCTTTTATCAGCGCAGTGAACACAGTGCGTCTATGTCAATATAAATAAGACCCAGCACTAACACCTCCTTGGAAAGGAGGAGTTCATGCTCTCCTCAGTATGGTGTGATGCCTTTCTGGTCCCATGTCACTGGCAGTCCAAGATGGTACCAGTGGTACAGCTCACTGAGCACCAGGCCCTGTTTCACGGCCAGGTGCACTGTGCTGGCCTTCAGGACTAATGCTAAACTGGACCTGACTGGGCCACGCTGGTATCTCTGACCTGACAGCAAAGGCAGGCACAGAGCTGCCATCTGAGGATGCTCCCTGGCTCTGTAGCAGGGCCCACCTCCCCACTGTCAGGTGTCACAGCAGACTGAAGGTTTGCCTGGGGAATTCAGTCCCTTGGTGTGCCATGACATCAGGTCACATTAAGTCACGTCCCCTGCCTCTCCCTCGCGAAGCCCTCAGACCCCGGCTGGTGCTGCTGTGCAGCTGCTCACCTTGGCCTTCTCTTCTGACATCATGTAGAGCTCCTGCTCGCTCATCCAGGCCTCGGCCTCGGCTGCATCGAAGTAGTACTGCTGCGCCCGGTGAGACTCCTCCAGGCGCTTGTGGCGCTTCTCCGTCTCCTCGATGAGGAGGTTCCACAGCTGCTTCAGGTCTGCCAGTCTCTGCTGAATCACTTCAGCGTTGGGGCTGCTCTCGGTGATGATGTTCTGACTCCTCTCAAAGATGTCATCGATACGAGGCTGATGGCCCTGGATTTCTTTCTGAAGGGTCTGCATGGGAGGAAAGTTGACTGATGAGACAATGCACCAACAGAAAGGAAATGCAAGTCAGGGTTCTTAACCCCAGAGAGGCAGCAAAACACACACCACCAGCTCACGTGGACAACCCCAGGGTGGTGTCACCACCCCTGGCCCACCACAGCACCCACTGTTTTACCCCAAACCTTCCCAAATCAGTCAGCACGAAGGAGAAATAGCAGGTGTGGAGCTCTAAGGGCACCAACTTACCTGGTTTTTCTTTATTAGGAGCTGCACAGTCTGGAGGTTGTGGCCATGATCAGTAGATGTAGCTATGGGCATCCTCTCTCCGACCCACAACTGCAAGGGCGAGAAGAGCAGCACACATGATTCCCAACAACCCCAGACACAGTGAGGGCAGCAGAGAGAGGCTGCAGAAGGCAGCAGCCCTCCAGCTAGGCAGAGACATGGTCAAGAGGTTTCCTCCTGGCACAGCTCTGCAATAGGTGTGATGTTTTCCTCTTAGCTGAGGAACAGGATTTCCTCCATACTCACAATTTCATCCTCCACATCTCGGTTGAACTGGTGGATCTCTTTGGAGGCCAGCAAGTTTGCCTTTCTCTCATTCAAAGGCTCCAACAACTCCAAGAATTTCTTTTCTACAATAAGGCGCTTGCCATCGACTTCATCCGTACTCTTCCCCTCCTGGCTTAAAGCCCTGGCCTGGCTCTGCAGCTCCTCTATCTCCTTCTTACGAACATCCATTTGATTCTCCAGCATCTAAAAGAGAAACATGGGAAAAACATCCTGAAAACCAAGGTAAAAGCAGTTGGTCCAATTAGGACGCATCAGCAGCTTCCTCAGAAGGAAGAACAGATGCTGGCCAGGAAGGATTCACCACGCTAATAATTATTATAACATTCATATTGCAAGGAGCAAGGCTCAGACAGAGATCCCCAACTGGGAGCACCTCAGCTCTGCCTGCTGGTGCAAATGGTCAATATGACAATGACAGATGAGTCTCTTCCATGGGTCAGGGAACCCTGACACACTTCGGAGCACACTCAGCTAAATGCAGGCAAGAGCTTCATTGCTCTCTGCTGTCCCTGCTACTCCTGGCTGCCTACAGCAGGGAGTCAGGGACAAGTCTGAATGACAGGCAGGCAGCCATGTGCAGAGAGGGCAACCAGAAAAGTGCATCTGATTTGTTTGTGTGTGTATTTCTGGTTCTTCTGAAAGATATGTGAAACAACAGGAAGAAAGAAAAGCAAATAAATCCTTTTCTAAACTGAAAGGATCCGCCGCCTGTTCCTTTGAGTGCAGGTATCTGCTGCCTGCCCTCTCTGCACCCTCTGCTCTGTTTACCTGCTGCTTCTTCAACAGGATGTTGACACTGGTGAGATCCTTCCCATAGTCGTCCGACTGAATTTGACTCTCCAAACCATTGAGCCACTTGTCCAGGTCAGCACAGCTCTGGGTGAAGAGCTCCGCCTTGTTGGCGTCGAAGAGACGCTGAGCCTTGGTCTGGGTCGTGGATTCCAGCTCGTCCCACATCTGATGGAGACCCGTCAGCTTCTCCTTCACCACAGCTTCGGTCTCTGGCTTCTCTGCAATGAGCTGCATTCCCTCCTACAAAGCAAAAAGCACCAAATGGTACCTCCTCGGGAGCACTCACAGCCCTTGACACAATTACCCTGATTGGTGAGCACTCAGGATCCCTCATCTGCTCGCAGCATCAGCCACTCATTTCCTATCTCCAATTAGGCAGTGACTCCTTCCAGAGCAGCAGCCCCAGGTCCCTGTTGCCTGGAAGCAGTTTCTGGGCTCTGGGAAGGTCCTTTCTCATGTTCCCTGGTGGGAGCTCTGGGGGCAGGGCTGGGTGGGATGGAGCAGGGAGCTGGGACTGCACTCCCTGTGTGCCCAGCTCTTGGGGGTCCTGTCACTGCAGAGCCATGAGCACCCAGTGCAAGACCGGGAGAGGGAGCTGATGGCACCAAACCCGAGCTGTGCCACTGAGAAAGAAGGCTGTGTCACTGGCTTACAGAAACTGCCAGGGGGCTCAGCCACAAGGAACAGGATTCCTTGGGAAGCTGGAGCCCTGTACCCAGCACCAGCAGAGCACTTGGACACCTCTTTGCCTTTATAAAATTGTATTAGTTTTGGAAATATTTTCTTTATTCTATTTAACCCTCTATCTCTACACCTGGAATGCTGTTCCCAAGCCAGCACATTCAGTATGAATGTTAATCCAGGGATTATCACCACTCAGTCCTTTGCTGCAATCTGATTTTTCAGAGGCAAAGGATGTATTAGCATCACTAAAAAAGAACTCCCAGTACTAAGAGCAGCCTTCTAATTACACCATTAAAGGGTATTGCCATTTGTAGATCACAGAAAAGCCTCTAATGGGATGTGGAGTGCCAAAGTGGGAGAGGAAATGAGCAATTAAGCTAACTTACACTGAACAGAAACCCACTGTCAGAGCAAAGAGGAGACCTCCTCAGTGTTCCAGAGCTGTGCAGGAGAAATGGGGCGGGGGGGGGGAAAGTACAGCTCATCACAGGGTATTAAAGCTTCAAAGGAACTTGATACAGAGCTGTGAATCTTAATTAATCACAAAACTGCCTGTACTTTACTTCACGAACTCATTCTGCATGGGGAAAGGCAGGCTGGTTTGGTCCTGAATGAATGAGAACCAGCTTAGCAGCACAGGAGTCTGAACTCAGCTATTCCCCTGCATTCCATTGTTTCCCGGGAAGTGCTTCTACTTTCCTAGCTCCAATTCCCACATTTGCCCTGTCTACCCTCGGGCTATGAAAACTAGGCTATGCCTTTCCCCTGACAGATAGGAAAGACTACACAAATGAAAGTGGCACCTTGGCCAACGACTCCTCTGTGAGCAGGGCCTGGGTGAGAACCAATTAACATCAGTGAGCAACAAACTGGGTTAGATGGAGACAGTGCAGCAGAAACCCCTTCAGCCTTTGCTGTGGGATGATTCCAGAGCCAGTTCTGCAGAGCAGCAGGTCCATCTCTGTGCACAACCATCGTGGACAAAGAGGAGGGCATTTTTCAGATGCCCTTGTCTTACCTTTTCAATCTTCTCCAGCCACTCTTTGTTGGATGCAAGCTCTGCCATAAATGCCTGGTGCTTCAGCCATTTGCTATGCAGGTTCCTCGCCTCATCATAGGACATGTCCTGGGCTGTAAGCATCTTTTCATTGATCCACAGCGAGAGCTGGAAAGAAAAATACACGGGGAGTTGTGGAAACATTCCTAGTGCGAAGTAACTGGGGTTCATGGAAACATTCCTAGTGTGAATTAATGCAAAGCATCCAAATGCCTCCAGATCAAGGATAAAGAGATGCCTCTAGAAAAAAGCTGTGTGAGATTCAGAGACTGCTCTTACTCAGGGTTTTACTCAGGGTTCAGTCCAGGCTCTGACTCTTTACCAGTTAAAGGCAAACATCCTTCTCCAACACATAAATAAGCCATGAGTCAAGGCCACAGGTCTCACCCAGCTCAGCACAGGAGCAGGGACAGGCGATTTTCAGGTCCCTTTTCCTCACAGCACCACTCGGTGTGTTACTCAGGGCTGGGACAGCAGTGTCCCCCACAGCCCTGCGTAGCCTCCCCAGCTCCCTGAGGACACTGCACACATGGAAGGGGTGGCAGGCAGGACGCAGCCTCCAGAGCTCACCAGAGCCCAAAGGACAATGTTCCATGGGCATGCTGAATGAGAAATTCCCTATTTCTACTCATATCAAAAGCAGAGATGTTTTGGACCATCAATCCACACCGCATTTGCCCACAGTCCCTTCTATCTCTATATAGGCTTATATACATGATTTGTTTATTTTCCCAATCTCCAGTAGGGTTGTGGTACTCAAGACTTTCCTTCTCCCATTATGTAAAATCCAAGACTATTTTCTCTCTGACATTCTGCAAACACAAAGGCACTGAGAACAATTTCCATATCACCACTAGAGAAAACCAATACCTTAAAAGACAGTTGATTTGCCAAGGGCAAATGGAAAGTGGAAATGATCCTAGCAGCCAACATCACATTTCCTCCTAGGGTGAGTCTGACTGCTTCATCAGTCCCTTAGGTGTACTTAAAAACCACATTCACAGGAATGTTTATAGAAGCTGAAAAGGTTCATTTTCTGCATATTTAGAGCAGCTTACCCAAGTGGAAAATGTCAAAACAAATCTCAGCTTGGTTTCTAGAACACCACTTGGGAAAGCAGGCAGCCCCAAAAGGACAGGAACAGAGCCCTGGCTTCCTTGGTGTGCTCAGGACACAGGGCACCAAATTCCACTGAGCACTCACAAGCCTTTTGCCAATTGCCCCTTAAAAGCACTGTTAAATTGCATACAAAGGGATAACTTATCAGAGAAAACAGAGAAGCTTCGCATTGGATCTTCCCATCCAGACTAAAGAGAAAAACGCTCATGCAAAGGAAGACCTCTGGAGGCAGGAGCTGGTGTTAGAACAGGTTACTGAACATCCAAGGCTCCATGGAGGATTGGGCCCTAACCCAGAAGGAGTGGTTTCCCTCATGCCTCTATGGGGAGCAGACAGACAGCTGCTCTGCTCTGCAAACTGCACTCCTGGCTTTCCCTCTTTGCTTTTACTCAGCCACAGCACTGAGGCTCCCAGGGATTTCAAAGTGCTTCCCAAGGAGAGGCAGCACTGTCCCTGTTACAGCTGGGCTGAGGATAAACCCCTCCTCTCTGCCTCTCACGATGTTGTTCTGCTCCTTCTGAGGACACAGAAAAGCAGAGACAGTATTTCAGGGCTCACTATTAAAACCTGGGTGTTGCAACTACTACAGTCACTGGAAATCAGTACTTTCAGTGAAGTAGCTTTTTAAAAAATAATGCAATTCCCTAAATTGCCTCACATTGACACTTGGAGCACTCATTTCTCCTGAAAACCTTCAGTCAGTTGTAAAGGCCAGCAGAGCATTGGGCTGCCTCCCATCCTTTGCCCCTGTTCCACAAAATCCCATTGCTGCTCCTGGCTCCCCAGGCTGGAACACTGCAGTGCCAGCCAGGCACGAAGCAGACAAACCCTCCTGAACCTGCCAGAGCAACAGGGCAAGGGGCAAGGGCCCAGAGTGCTGCTGCCCAGCCCTGCCCAGTCCAGAGCCAAGCAGGCACAGCCCTGAGTGCTGTGAAAGGCTCCCATGGCAGAGCCTGACAGCACATTGGGACACTGCACTGGAGTGCAGAGTCTCGCCAAGCCTGTCACTGGTGTCCCCAGGGAAAGAGCCCAGACACTGCTGGGCCTCCTCAGCACTCAGAAGGGACAGCACCTGGAAACTCTGCAAGGGTGAGCTGAGAAAGAGCAGAAAGGCCCAGAAAGCTAAATGGCAACATTTATCACGGCCCCTCCTCTCAGGATTTGCTGCTGTCACTCTCTCATTCACCCACAAGTTTATCTAACACATTCACATTCAGGACTGCAAGAAGGAGCCAGAGAAGGGGCACCCCAGGATTAACCTGTGACAGTGAATGTGACTCCTGACAACACAATCTGCTGTTTCCCCTGCCTGTGACCCCGGAGGGAAGGTCTGAGCTGCTGAGCTGCTGGCAGGAGCCTTATCCTGCCACTCCTGAGCCCCAGTGCCCCTGCTCTGGGCCCAGAGCAGCGGCAGGAAGGGCAGGGGCAGGAGGCCACTCTTACAACAACACCCAGCACACAGAGGAAAGTGGCTGCCCTGGGAAGGAACACTCTGCAGAGAACGCTCTTCCTTTCCTCAGGTTACAGACGGACGGGACACTGGCCCTCAGGCAGCAGCGGGCAGGAAGGCCAAATGATCACTGCCAGGGGAAACAGGGACTGGCTCAGAGCTGCTCTCCAATAGTTGTCACCCCACAGGCAGGGCTGACCAAAAAGCCTAGGGGAAAGTGCTCCTTGGCTCCTTCCAGCCCACAGGACAGTGCTGCGCCACCACACAACTGCTCCAGCGCCACGGAGGTGTTGGCAGCACTTTGTAACCACACTGATGCAAATCCTAAGGCTCATTATGGCTCAGTCTTCCCAGGAAACAGCCCCTCCATCCTCACCAGGGCCAATGTCCTCTCCAAGAGGAGTGGAGATAGTGGTGACGTTTGGGTAATTGCAGGTTTGCCTCTGAACCATGCAGTCCAGACACCCATGCCTTAGTGGCTGGAGAGGAAAGGCGTTCAGGCAGACAACACGGCAGCTTTCATGTTTTCCTTTTCCTTTCAGTGACACATGGGAAAACCAGCTCATAAGGAACACATCCACACTGACACTGAGCCAGGAAAGCTCCAGGAGCCAGGGGCACCTTTGCACCAGAGATGGCACAGAGGAGGGAAGAAGCTGCTGTCATGTTTTAACTCCCAAGGAAGGAGCATCTGAAGGCAAGCTCATGGAAGGCTGACACAGACTGCACCCAGGCAACCACCCACCAACACCATTCACCCAGCTGACAATCAAAACCTCACAGTAAAGGCTCCTTAATATCTGTCAGTGCTGCATGAAATAACCTGAAAATTACTTGAGTCATTCTTCAGGCTTGGATGAGAGTGTTCTGAACCTTAGAATGCTGTCTTCCCTGTAAACAGTTCATGTAAGTCACTAGAAAATCTGGAAATCATTGCTTTTTTAAAATGATAATACTTAAGCATTTGAAACACGTCAACTATCAGCTAAATCACACATTACAAATGACCCAGCTTAATTCTGCTCCCCTCTTATTCCTCATCTCCTATTCTTGTGACTAATATTTGGTAGAAATCACTGGACTCTCCTGCACCAGGCCACATACAGCTACACAGCTGTAGATAAAGCCCTTAGTAAGTGCAGTGCTAATCCCATCAAATTCCACGTGATTGTAATCTATCCCACAGCAGAAAATCTTCACTGCTTTTGGAAGTTTTCTATATCTTTAGCTTACATGACAAAATAAAAAACAAACATTCTTTTTTCAGATTTTTTCTGGTTACTCCACACTAAATACTACTGAATGACTTGACTGCAGAATGCTGAGCACTCCAGTCCTTGTAGAATATGGAGTGAGCTCTCTCCTGCAGGATGCAGCTTTGAGCAATACAAGTGAAAGGACCATCATTTACCTCTTGACAATCCTGAAGAAACTTTTGGAGGTCCCTGTTGTCCTTCAGTCTCATCAGAAGTTCACTGGCTGCTTCACGGTTCTTCCTATGTCTAGTCACAAAAAAAAAACAAACCAGAAAACAGCAAAGAAAATTACTTGAAACAGGCATTTCATGGAAAATTGTCCCTGCTGTTTCTGGACCTCTCTGGGACTGAGGTGCTCAGTAAGTTCATTGGGTGTCCTTTGCTGCCTTTCAAAGGAGGACATCTCAGAGGCCCAGATCTGTGTGTTATTTAATGGGCCTAATGAAGTTCAGCATCTATTTGTTTCTGTGACCAGTTAAACACACAAAGTTCTGAAGCCAGCACGGTTTCACAAGTGTTAGAGACAGAACTTGCCCATACAATTTCAGCCCTTGGGAAAGCTCGGACTGTTTGCCAAAAGCCCTGAGGAAACTGTTTGCAAAGGACAACAATGAGACTCTGATGTGTGCCCCTTCAGAGCATGGCCCTGCTGTAATGCTCTTTATGACACATCTCCAACATTTCCTTGTCCTGCACAAAGCTGGGACAGGTGACAGAGCCCTCCCAATGCTGTTTAACCAACAGCACACGCAGCACCCCTGTGTGCTCCTGCAAACAGAAGCTTTGTGCACCCAGAACACATTTTTCACAGACAGGAGACAAGAAAAGGTTAGTCTAGAAGCCCTGGTTTTGATTCATCACTGGAAGGATGAGTCATGCTGATAATCCCAAAGGTCTTGGTGGGTTCTTCAAATGGAATGGGGCCTGAAGAGCTGATCCCAGGGTACCTCTGGGCATGTTTTGACAAAATGTTTAATTTGGAGTAGTTATCCCTGTGCTTTCATTGTTTATGAGGTGATTTACATGGAAGAGACAAAGTAAAGAAGGTAATTTTTATTTGTTCCTATTGCACTGTCCAGGGGTTTAAAGTGAAATATTGCTGCCATTTGTAATAAGATAAATAGGTAGTGAGAGTTGGAAATTATTTCAGAGGGTGGCAATTTATAAGATGAGCTCAGCACATGCTGGCAAAGAGCTAAATAAATCCATGTTAGTGGAGGTCTCCAGAGACTGCTGATGTTTCAGAGGACTATAAATTACATGGTGATGACACCAACTGGATGACGATAGCACTTTCCCTGATCTACAATAAGTCTCCAGAGCAAGCTCTACAGCACGAATTCAGTGACATCAGGAACACAAGGAATACTCAGGGATACAGCTGCTATAAAAGCAAGAGGTCTGTAGGCAGAGGAACAGGAGAAAACCCTTTGCAGGATTACAGCTTGCTTCTCTTTGCTCTCAACAGGTGCCTGTGAGTAACCAGGAGAGCAGGTCTCGATAGCTGTAGGTCAGGTAAATGGATTTACAGATTGGACGGCACAGAAAACACAAATAACCATCCAAGCAAGACCCTGGAGTCCAAGCCCAGGGGAGCCTGATGTTTTGACAGATGATACCTGAGAGAGCACAAAGGAACAGATACCCAAACTGCGCCTGAGGAGAAACCTCTCTGAGGCAGCAAACATCCTTGGGATCCAGCCTGCTCTGTCTTGGCTGGATTTTCTATGCCTGGGCAAACCCAGCGCATTACTCAGTTGCTAAAATGAAGCAAAGAACTGCTTGGGTGATTTTATCACCATGATTTCATAGATTTAAGGTGAGATTACATTGCAGACTCGTGTATTCTGGAGAGGACACAAGTTGTAAAGTTGAAAGGAGAACTTTCATGGCACTTATTTGAATGGAGTTGAGACTAGGTAGAGAAGTTCCTATGTAAGAAACCTTAAGTTTAAAAACTAATAAAAATATCTCCCACAGAGTGTTGGAAATACTGATTGCAAGGACTATGAAGAAACCATCAGAGGATGACATACCACAACAAGTATGAACTTTGGTGTTTAGAGCTATTTAACTGTAAAAGGATGTTCTGTTGTCCAAGATGGCCTGGAGTGAGACTGGACACTGAGTGTACTCTGAAAAACAGGGCTGGACTGCAACAAGGTAGAAGCATTTTGAGAATGGACACTGCTGGATCAGACAGGAATTCCTGTGTTTTCATCATTGACACATTTTTATGTTCTCTTGCTCCAGACTGGATACATCTAAATCTTAGTAACTCCTTGTCCAAATATTCCTAAATTCTTTAAAAGAATTCACACTTAAGGTTGTGCTAAAATTGTTTGTGGAAGAAGATCCCACACTTGCAGAAAAGTTTGCTCTGCAGGCTCCCAATTATTTAGGATTACTTGGAATTCCTCTGCCTGTACCACACACGACTTACACCCTAAGTGTAAGATCGACACAAATTATTCCAAGTGCAGAGCACCAAGATTTGTCCCAGTGTCCCCACGCTGACTCTCACAGACCCCTGAGAATGCTGAAGGTGCTGAAAACTGACAAAACCACTTGTCGTTTAACTGTAAAAGCCTTGTGGGTTTCAAAGTCTGGGCAGAAATAATAAATCTTACATGTGCTGTGAATGTGAATGCAACTGCCTGCTTGGAATACTGAGATACAGGCAAGGCAGTTTCAGCTTCTCTGGTTGTCCCAGCAAACAAGAGTCCCTCTCCCTACTGAATGGGCAAGAACAAAAATTACTTCTGTTCTCTGCTGAGCAGAAAGTTGCACAAATACAAAAGTTGATGGAGAGCAGGCCCAGGTCACAACTTGTGCCAGACCTGCCACTGTCTTTAAACTAAACCTCACTTGAAGAATCAGAGAGGCCACACACAAGCACACGACCTGGGGCAGTTCCCCAACACCCTTTCAAGAGAAAATGGAGGAGAAAACGCTCCAGAGCAGCAGAATTCCCCAAAGCAGGGACAGCTCACCAGGGTGAGCAGCTTCTTTCCTGGCTGGAAAAGCTAGCCATAGCTTGACTCAAACCACTCTGCTCCTTCACTCACCCTTCCTCCATGCCCTTATTTCCATTATTGCCTGTGGCCTGCCCTAAAGCTGAACTGTTTCTGTCCTCTGCTTTGTACCATCCCCGCTGAGATGGGAGCCATGGCAGGGGAGGGTGCCCCTGCTGCACCCAGGGACAGTGGGGACTCCTTGGGAACAGCTGGAGAGCACCACTGTGAAAAACACTGAACACTACTGAAAACTACAAAGAGCTCTATGGGGGAAGTATGGAGCCACTGCACATACTTGTACTTGTTTGTTTTGGTCCTTTGTTACAGATCCAGGAGGAGCTGGGCTGGGAGAGCCACTTTCTGTAAAAGCCAAGAGGTTTCCTTTGCCACCACTCCCACTGCACCCAGCCCCAAGGCTTTGTTCTTGAGGCTTATCAGCCTGACAGACTCGGGAGCAATCCCACGGATTTCCTGAGCAGCAGCCACCGGATGGTTTTTGCAGTGCTCAGCATGAATAGCTTTGGGATTGAGGAAACACTTTGCAAAAAGTGGGCTTAAAGGAATACAGGCTCCAGGACTTGTCTCCAGCACATCCCACAGGCAGCACAGCCCGGGTGGCCCAGGGGTCTCCAGGACAATGGGGACACAGAGGAGCAGCTGCGCTGGGGGTGGCACCCACAGCAGCAAGAACCTGCCTGCAGAGCACACAGGACACAGGCCAGTGTTCCACCCAGCCACCACAGACAGGCCTGCAACAAGCAGCTGACTGTTTGCTATGACATCCCTGGGTTCTATCTTTAAATGTTCCAAAAGCTGCAGAAAGAAGACACCTGACCAGAAGGCCAGGATTCAGCTCTCCTGATATCCTAAGTGGATGGGAAAACTTAGAGCAGAGGACACTGAAAGTCAGAGAGGGCAAATAAGGATAATCACTGTCCTAGCTGTCCCCTTGATTGCTTTCATATAATGCCCTCTTCCAGGCCCTTGCAGATGCCCCCTGGGATCTGGAGTTGAGCTGGTTAGACAGTGGAAATGTGGGGTATCCTTGGGGCTGGGCTGTGTGAGGGCTCAAAGGAAGGGTGACCAGCACCACCGGACAGTTCACTGCTGTGTTCTGGCACTCACCACTGAGAAGTGTCTTGAAAGACTCCACTATTCCCCAATCCAAAAGCAGAAAGAGCCATGAATCACAGCCACAAAAACGGAGCATTTGGGTTTCAAAGACAAAGAAACTCCTGATGTTCTACAGCATCTGTGCCACAGGCGCAGAGAGAGAGCAAAGCACTTGTTCCAGGATGAAAGACACATTTGTACCAGTGCTTCCTAATCTGATTGCACACAGGCCAGACAAGCCGAGGGGCAGGCAATCAAAGCAAGCGGGTGGGGTGGATGCAATGCCAATTCCACTCCTGAAGAGCCACATTCCTTCTCCAGAGGAAGGACAGGAATACCTTATTACAATTACACCAGCTGGGAGGTAGCACAGGAACCAAGGCTTGTGGAACCAGACACAGTTACCTGCTACAGCTCCCACCACAGCACAAAGTCTGCTCTTACTCCAGAATTACACAGCACCCCTCAAACAGCCCAGTCCTGGGGAGAGCTCATTACCCAGAGAGCCTCTACAAAGTGGGAGAGGTATTGTTTAATTAAGGTTAGCCTGGCACATGTTTTGAAACGTGACAATTCCTATTTTTCCACAGGACAAAGGAATCAGACTGCAACAGACATTTCTAAGCTGTTACTTTGGATCCTGGAAAAAGGGCATCTCTCCGAGAACAGAATTCAATCACCAACAGCCATATTCTGCCATTGTTCTGACCTTACCTGTCATCAATGGAGTCCACTTTCTCCTGGATTTTGTCAGAGTTAATGTTCCCATCGCTAACGAGCCTCCTGCCAGTCTCCACCACTGCATTGATCTTTTCTTCATTGGCATCCATGGTGGTCATGAAATCCTCCTGCTTTTTAATGGCAGCCTCTGCTCCTTCCAAGGTAGTGGGCATCTCCGTGTGTGCCAGAACGTACTCCTGGGGTTACAGCAGAGATCAGAGAGGGAAAACTGTTACACACTGGCTGTGCTGCTGCTCCAACAACACTCACCACACATCTCCCAACAAACATCTCCCAAGAACAGTTCCAAGTAAAAAACAGTTTTAAAATGGCAATTTATCTATTTGTAGCTCTCCTGCTTAATGATTTTGTCTGTCAGTTGCTTACAGTATATAGTGTCAACCTGCAGAAATCATCAGGTATATCTCGCCCACTTGCCTGGTTATTAAGAAAAGCTTCTGCTTGCTTGGTGTCTCTGAGAAACAGCTGGTAGGCATGGGACTGGGAAAGGAGATTTTGCCTGTTCTCCCACATCTTGTGCAGCTCATTCCATCCAGTGTCCAAAGCCTGCAGGCGCTGGCGTAAGAACATGTACTGAGCGTCAGTTTGCCCCTGTGTCACCATCTCCCCCATGTCCCTCATCTTCTGATAATCTTCCTCGTAATTGTTGATCTCGTTCTTAATGTTCTCGTGCTGAGTGAGCAGCTTCTCAGCCTCTGTCAGGGTGTTGGGCATGTCTTCGGATGCGATGGCAGTCTGCGTTCTGGAGAGCCACGACTGAAAGTCGTCCAGGTCCCTCAGGAACTGCTGCAGCTTGCTGGCCTCTCCCAGGGATTCCTCCCGGTTCTTCAGGGTGGTCTTCATCTCCTCCCAGACGTCGTTGATCTCGGCGAGCCGTGCCAGGATGGCCTGTGCCTGGTCGGGATGCTCGGACTCCAGCTTCTCTGCCTCCTTCTGCAGGTCGCTGAGCTTGGCCTCGATGGCCACCAGGTCCCGCTCCATGCCCGTCAGCTTCCTCTGCAGGGCCATCACCCCCGCCAGGTCATTACCCAGGTCCTGCGTGGATTCGATCACTTTGGTCTTTTCCCTGATCCAGGATTTGGTTTCGTTGCATTCAAGATGGTAGTTCTGGATACTCAGAGCAGAGAGCAGAGCATCCTTCTTCCTATCTACCAGTTCTCTGAACTGGCTCCACCTGGCACGTGTGAGGAGAGAAGAGCAGAGAAATTGAGTTTTGTGGGGAAAGGCTATGCCAACACTGCTGAGTGAGCAGTTGCTCCCCTCAGCCTGGTAAGCCAAGACATAACCCACCTGTTCCTGGTTCTCTCAGTCCTTCCCACACCATCAGTACTTTTAGCAAGCAACCATTAACCAAGCTACAGTGGATATTGGAATGTGCCAAGCACCAGCACACTGAGCATTGTTTTGCCTCAAGTGAAAAATTGCTGGTTACATCCATGTTTCACACTAAATGTACTCTCTTGGTTTACACTGAAGCTAAAAACCAAGTGAGTTTACATGAAATTATGCTGGTTCCTTTTTTCCCATAATAATCATTCCAGTCAATTTCCAGCCCTCAAATCCAAGCACTGACACACTCAGGGCCTGATTAAGTCAAGCCAAAACCCCATCTGTTAATCAAATATGTTAAAGGCACAGCTCTTTCCTTTTGAAGCTTTACAGGCCTACTTTGAAGACACTCCGGGTAACAGTATCAGAACATCTTACAAAACACATGTAAGAAACCCAAATGACGCCACCGTTCTTGTTCCAGGTGGTGTCATGTTCCTGAGCATGAGGCGCTTGCTCACCTAGTGTTGAGTTTATCTTGCTGTGCTTTGATCTTCTCGCTGGGGTGGCCGCTGTGCATCAGCTGTCTGGCAATCTGGTTCACCACTGCCACACGGGATGCCTGGTTGTTCATTTCTGGTTCTAAGCTCTCAAACCTGCAGTTGGGGAAAACAAACAACAGGCCCCACAGCCATTAGGGAATCTGAGCCACAGGCAAAGCGGTGCAAAAAAACTTCTACCCAGTATTCCCCAAACTTCCCAGGAAAGGCATCCTCACCTGTGCTGGATCACTTCCAGGTCCTCCAGCTTCTCTGGAATCTGCATGTTATTCAGCCACTTCTCCTTTTCGTCAATCCAAAGCTCACAAGCATCTGCCTCACTGAACATCTTATAAAGAGCGAGGGTGTCCTGCAAGGCCTGCTTACGCAGCCGAGTCAGCTCAGCCACCTCCTTGTACCTCTCCTCAATTCCAGTCAGCCTTCCTTGCACGTCCGGAGAGTCGGCGTGCTCCTGTGGCAGAGCCTTGGCCTGCTCGTGCAGTGAGTCGATGGTCGGCCGGTAGCTCGCAATCTCTTCAGCCACATCCTTGTGCTTCTTGACCAGGGACTGAGTGGAATACTCGTCGTGGCCAACGTCATTGCTGGACACAATTTTGAGGATGTCCAACATCCATGCATCGATATCATCGGCATCAGCCTGGAACTGGTGAAGCTGAGAGGCTTCCTCCAGACGCTTCTTCCTAATGGCAGATAACTGCTCCAGGTTGGCCCACTGCTCCCGGATATCCTTAATTCTTTCTCTGATCTTCTCAGACCCAAAGTGCTCTTCCGCAATCATGTCTTCACCTTCTTTTATCGCCTGCTGGAAGTGGCCACTGCGGCCACTCATCTCGTCCTCAAATGCCTTATGTTTACTCAAGAGTCGGACGACACTGGTGAGATCCTTCCCATAGTCATCAGACGACAGGATCTGCTCCTTCTCCCTGATCCAGCCCTCCTCCTCAGCCATTTCCCAGAAGAATTTCCAGAGGCGGCGGGACTCCTCCAGGCGTGCCCGGCGCTCGGCTGCGAGCTGGCACAGCTCTTGGTAGCAGAACTCCATGTGGGCCACGCGGTCCCGGATCACCTGCGGGTCACACGGCTTGTACCCTGCTCGGACAGAGAGCACATGTTACAACCCGGGCTCCTTCACTCCCGTGCCCACAGCCACATGGCCCCTCAGTTTCTGGTTGTTCCAGCTACAAAGTTTGGGTCAAAGAATCCATAGTTTGTCTCCTGGAAGTGAGTGTCAGCTACTCAAGCTCCACCACACAATAGTACAGATAAAAAAATGCTGTTCTTCACCTAAAGACAAAAAAACTCAAACTAAAATTCACTGAATTCAGATTTACACCAGCTTCATACACAACTACACAGAATGGAGGTCATTTCCTCTAGTTAATGGCAATTCCCCAGGAACTGCATCCTTTTGGCATAAAGTGGGACACTACCAGACGGTTCCCTCCAGTCTGTGTTGCTGGCACCAGAACATAGAGCAGGGCACTAAGGGTGACCTCTGCAAAGCCCCGGCAGCTGCTGTGAGGAGTGAGCCATCCTGTACAAAGCACAAGGCCACACTCAGTCCCAAGCAGGCTCCTGGGCAAATGATCCATTGACATGGGTAGCACAGAAGGAACGAACGTAGCTGGATTGCTTATTCTGCTGGGAATTCAGCCTAAGCTACCCTGCAGAACTAACGAGCCTCACAGCTAATCTCACAGGTGATTAACACAAAGAAGGGCCTGTTGGGTGCTGTTACCTTCTCCATCGGTGGCAAACTTCTGAGCAGAGGCATTGACCCCTCTCACTCTCTCAGCCTGAATGGCAATGTCAGCTTCCACCAGAGCGTGTTTCTGCAGCAGGTCTTCAACTCCTAACAAATGTTTGCCATAGTCTTGGGACAGCAGAAGTACCTGATCAAAATGTAAAGGACAAGTCAAACAGGCTGAAGGCCTTAAGCTGTTTATTTCTTCCTGACTCCAGGCATGACACCATTCTCTGTTGGTACATTAAGCCAGAGAAACACCAGGCGTGTAAGGACCTCAATTCCAAAATCAGGGAGACAAGGCTGACTCAAATTTGGGCCGATATATTTAACATCACTGGCAACCATGGAGAGCCTGACTGCTCTTTAATGAGCTCTCAGTCTGGGATGATGAGAGGCTGAGTTAGCTCAGCAGGACCAAGGAGCAGCATTCAGCCTAGGTGCTGTGGCTCCTGCTGAGCTGCACTCAGCTTTCTTTCCTCCAGCTGCTTCCCAGTCCTACTGGCTGATGGACAAGTCAAGGCCCTTTCCTTTCCTGGATCCCATGGGAACAGACAGGAAGCACAGAGGAGAAGAGGTGACTTCTTGCCCATGTAAATTGTGACGAAGAAGGATGATTTAATTCCCTTTCACCAAACCTGTCCTCTTTACCCAGGCATTTTGACCAAAGCCTCTGGCCCTTATGAGACAGGCCTGAAGCTGGAAAAGCAGCTTTATATAGGAGTGAAATTGTTCTTTCTCCATAATTGTTTTAAATCTTTATTTTCAACAAATCATCATATGGAATTTGTTCACTGCTCTTGAATGTGGATCTCTAAGTTTGTCCATTAAGCCAAAGGGGCAAAATGAATCTTAAAACTTGACCAAACAGGACATGTTTGTTCACCTCTGGAGACTATTTGTTGTACATTCTCCAGCAGGTCCCACCCACCTTCATCTCATCCATCCAGTCCATGATGTACAGCATTTCCTGGAAAATCTTCTGCAGGCCGAGGTTCATCTCGAGGCGCTGTCTCCGCGCGCGGAGCAGCTCCAGGAGGTACTCCCAGAGGCGGATGACGTTGTCCTTCCTGGCGGTGATGCGCTTGATGTCATGGTAGTTCTCTGTCTCCAGCTCCTTGGCCACTGCCACCACGGCCTGGACGCGCTCCTCGTATGCTGCGATGTCCGTCTCTATGGCCTCGTGCTTCTTCGTCGCCGCCTCCACCGCCGGCAGGTCAAAGCCAAAGTTGTCCTGCAAAGACACAGGCACTTCTTCAGGAGAAAAGCCCCACTGCTCAGCCTCTGACATTGTTGCTGACTGCACAGAATACACTTGTTAGCAAAGCTGGCACTGCAAAATGCCCCCCAAAGTCTCCTTTAACAAAATCAGAGACACCTCATAACAGAGAACCACTGATAAAATCAGAGGTATCATTCACCACTTTTGCAGGAAGAATCATGTGGCCATCAGGATTAGGCTGGGGCTTTGGATTTTTAATTCAAGTCATCCCTAATATTAAAAAATTAAATGAACTGCTGGGTTAATTTCACTGAATTCATCAGAGTATTCAGATAAAGAAAACGCGTGGATACTTATTTTCTCATCGAATCTCCTGAACACAGGCTGATAGATGTAAGGAAGGGGTTATCGCAAATGCACTAAAGACAGGATATACAGTACACATGCACTAACTGACTACAATAAAAAAATATACACATATATAGATTCAGTAAAACAGGAGGCACAGGGGAGAACATGTTCCCTTCGCAAGAACTCTGTCCTCTGTAGCTCCTGGAGCCCCAGAGGCAGTGCTGGGAGCAGCACCTGAGACACGAGGCGCTGGTTTTCGCTCAGCCAGGTCTCTCTCATAGCTGCCTTGCGATCAAATCTCCGTGCGAGTTGTTCCAGTTTCTCCTGTCTGATGAGCTCATTTCGCAGTGCCAGTTCTCTTTCATGTTCAGCTTTTTCCAGTCTTTCCCAGGCCTGCAGATGTGGAGACAAAACACGTGTCTTCTAAACACACATTCTTATAAGGTTATGATAAATCCCTTCTATTTTGCATGTCTATTTTGCTGAAGTCACTGCAAGCAACTTTCACCAAACTGGCTCATTTATTTATAAGCCAATAAATCCGGTTTGCACTGGGTACAAAACACCTTGTTTGCTAACACAAGCACGTGACCTCAAATATGTTCTCAGTTTAGTCAGTCATTTTCTGAGCAAGGGCTGTAAGAGCTGTTTATCTCAGATGCATTTCCTCTGGTTCTTTCTCTCCCCCCTCCAACAAAGCCTGAGCAAACCACTGGCTTGAATGTGTAAAAAAGCATTTGTTTAAAAAAAAAAA
>VWZG01004547.1:629476-705780 GCA_013396735.1 Grallaria varia
GAAAAAAAAAACAACCGAGCACTCCTGCCAAACAAGTGGATTCTATCTTCCTCCTTTAGGAAATGGGAATTAGAGATTTATGGCCTCTCACCTCTAAAATCAACATACAGATGTTGTTCTTTATTACATCCACTTTGGGGGAAAAAAAAAGAAACAACTTCACAATTTGGTTATTTTTGGTGCTTACAAGTCCTTTTTTCCCCCAAAGCCAGATGTTACTCACATGCATGACAGTGATATTACAAAAATCAGAAGTCTTAGAAGCATGTGGGAAGTCAGCTAATCACCTTTCAGACCTTCTTACAGATAACAAAAATACCCTCAATTAAACACAAGCTAAATCTTCTGAATCTGAACAGATGTGAAACTGCCTGAAACCCAAGTGTTTTGGGCATTCTCCCTGCAACAGGGAGAGCTGTGCAGACCGCTGCTCCCTGGGATGAGGCCACAGACACCTGCAGCAGCTGCTCCGGGAATGCCAAGCATGATCGAACACAAAGGAGGAAAGCTCACAGGTTGACGTTGCTTGTTTTCCCTGAGAGAGCTCCTCAGCTCTGCCCTGCTCCAGCAGCTGCACCAGCAGGAACATGGGGAGGGATCGATGCCACAGCGCCCGGGCACGGGCTGACAGGGGAAGGGGGGCACAACACCTACTGCTGCTGCTTTCTGTCACTTCTCTCTAACAGCCAGGACCACCAGGGGCCAGAACCACTGAGTGCTCCTCCAGGTGCTCAGGACACCCCGGGACCTGGCTCAGGGCAGTGACACCGAGCCACATCAGAAAGGCACCCCCCTGGCCCACCCGTTACGGCCCCACACCAAGGCTGGAGAACACAACTGGTTTCCTTCCCAGTTTGTGGAGCAAAAAGAACAAAATCCCGAGTCACACGGGAGGAGCTGGCTCAGTTTACCTTGTTAATGTCAGAGATGAGTTTTCCCTCCCTCGGCATGTACACTTTCTGATTGTTGGCTCTCATTTTGCTTTGGATGGTAAAAAGCAGCACTTCCAGGTTGCCTTTTTCTGTAAATCTAAACAAAATTTTGCAAGAGAATTGAGTTATAGTCAAGCTTTCTTTGCTACTAAAGTATAATCATAGAATCATGGAGTCATGGAATGGCTTGGGTTGGAAGGGACCGTAAAGCCCACCCAGTGCCACCCCAGCCATGGGTAGGGACACCTTCCACCAGCCCAGGTTGCTCCAAGCCCCGTCCAACCTGGCTTGGGACACTTCCAGGGATCCAGGGGCAGCCACAGCTTCTCTGGGCACCCTGTGCCAGGCCCTGCCCACCCTCACAGGGAAGCCTGTCTATAAAATATTGAATGTATTCAACTATAATAAACTATAATAAAGCACTTCTTTCAAATGTTGACATGCCAAGTGGAGCTTTCAGATAAACACCTCCATCTTGTGTGGAAGCTGGAAGCAGTGGAAATAGCCCACACTTCCCCTGGAGCCACTTGGGTCAGACAGCAAAAGCAACTTCACAGAAGTCAGTTGTCTGAGTGTTTAGATTTAAAGCTCCTCAGGGGACAGAAAACTGTGGGGTTTTTTATTCTAGTACGTGCCTTGTCCTAGTTTAGTCCATCAGCACAAGAAATGGAAGTTTTATTTAAAGCCCACTGCAGCCACTAAACTCTTCCCACTGTTTTCTCTGAGTGGTATGCCTGGGAAATAAACAAACTCCACAGGCACTAGGGAATAGTCTGCAGTTTCAGAAGATGTCTGGATACTCCTTAATGTTTTGGGTTGTGATTATGACCCATTAGAACTCATATCAGTCCAAAATAAACAGATCTGATATCACGATACTAAAAGCAGCTTTCCCAAAATAAGTTGCAGAGTTTTGGTTGTATCAGTTTCAGTAAGTAGGGCTGTTTTACAAAGCCAGACACGCTTCCTCTTGATTTTGGATAAGCAGTGGGGATCTTTTAATAGCACTCTATTGGTATTATGCACTGCTATTTAAAGCATGAGTGGTGACGTTACTGTACTGTCACGGTGTGCTATTACCACTCACAAGGCAAGACAGGCATCTCAGGGCAGGGCCAGCTTCCAGGCCTCCCAGAGCCTGCAGGAGACACATTTTTCTCCTTGCTGCTGTTACTATCTGCCCCCTGAGCAGCACCCAGCAAACGGGCCCCGAGTGCCAGTCAGAGGTGGGCCAGCTGGGCTGGCTCAGGAGAATAAATTCTCAGCCCCCAGTAGGATGACCAGGATGTGTTTGCTCTCAGGGAGGGAGTGGGGCAAGGCAGGCAGCGCCGCGCTCGGACTGACTTGGGCGGCTTCTCCACAGTGCGGTAGGTGTTGAAGGCCTGCAGCTGCTGCTGCACCCCCACCAGCGAGTTGGCGAACTTGCGGTTGTTGAGGATGATGATGGTCTGCTCGATCCACTCCAGCAAGTCAGACGCCAGTGACTCGTACTTCTCTATCATCTTCTCCGTTTCAATGGCGTTGTCCAGCACCTGCACCAAGCAGCACAGCACAGCATGAGGCACGGGCAGTGCTCCACTCTCTCACACCCAGTCAGCCACATCAAAGAGACTCTGGGGACACTTGGGTTCTGCGACAGAGCCCTCGAGTGCCACGGGCCAGGATCCCTGAGGAATGGGAGCATTTTTCAGCAGTGAATTGCCATGATCCCATGGCAGTAGAGGGGACAGGGTGACAAAAGGAGTCATGTTCAGTCTGCCGGCTGGATGGACGGGGGCAACATCGCCACAGGGCACTGTGCAACTGCACAAGGAGGGCCTTCTCTGGGCTCCAGAACACACAGAGGAGCCAGAGGGGAAGGAGCAGTTAATGAGAAAGTAAAAGCAGCAACCATGCAAAATTAACAGGCAAAAATAAAACACCAGTCAAGTGTTTTCTAATGTGAGGCAGCTGGAAATTAACTACTTCTCACAGTCATATGGCAATATTTAACATTCAAATCACGTTCAAAAGCAAAACTAAAACCTACCATCACATGGACTCTTAAAAAACTAACACCCAAGTGGAAAAACAATCAGAAATACTTTGCCTGCTTTGCAACAATTTAGAATTTAAACTTGCAAACCTTTCCGATACGTTTCCCTTCAACAGCCAAAGCTTTCATCTTGGAGAAGTAGTGGTAATAGGTCACCACATAGGTGATGATGGACTTCTCATCGGGGTGATCAACGCTGATATCTACAAACCAAACAAGAGTTATCTCAGCGTGCTGCGGGTGTAGGGGTTACCCCGCCAGAGCTCACAGTGCCCCAAGGATGTGTTTGGCATCAGAGATGGGGCAGGGGCAGTTCAGCTCCCGGTGTCTGCCTCCTCATCAGAAAGAAACCAAGCAGCTTTGGGCTTGTTCTGGACAGTACTGAACTCTGCCACTAAGTGCAGCTTTATTCCTTTGGATTAGTATGCACTGGGGCTAAAGCATGGGGCCTTTGGGTCCTACAGGCAGACTTTGCCACAGCTTATGCACAGCCAAATAACTTCTCTGGTGCCTGTGTGAGCTGACAGACCTACTGCTAATGGAGAGCTTCAGTGCTGTGTCAGCACCTGGAGACAGCAATTCAAACCTAATAGTTTGTCTGTCCAGGCAAATCTGAGAAATACAGGTGAAAAAAAATATTTCCTCTCCTGCAGCAATTCTGAGGCACTGGAGAGCAGGCAAGAAGAAACTCGCCCAAACTCATCCCTCTGCCCTGTGACAGGAGAGGTTCTTGTGCCAGCACTGGGCACACACGCTCCCATAGAAGCACGGGCTGAAACCTCTCTGCTGCTCAGAGCAGATCAGAAGGATGCCCTGACTGGAATGACTTTATGGATACATGGTCAGAATTAAGGGCTCTGGTGCTCCTGCTGCTGTTTTCTGCAGGACACACCTCACATTCCCTGCCTCCCTCTCTGGCTGTAGCACCAGGTGAGTCAGAAGCACCCAGCTGCTCTTGCGCACAGAAAGCCATCACAGAGATGTGCTCTGACAAGGAGGGGGGGGAGAAAAGAGCCCACAAAGAGCCCTGAAGTGCTAAAACTGCAGGAATTCTTACCCTCGGGGTCCAGAAGCTTGGTAAGACCAAGGTGCTGCTCTGCAAGGTTAAAAGCATTCTGCAGATTGTAGTGCGCATTTGATTTCTTCAGCTTGTCAAAATCGATCAGATCAGGCCTAGACAGGATGGAAACTTCTTCAGATTTCCCAAAGCATGGTGCAGTCACCCTCAAAAGAATTGACTAACATCTCCAATCCCCAAAAAACCCAGCCAGGGTCTCACGTGCCCATCGGCCCTGTGCATTTCCAGGGCAGGGTTAAGGGAACAGAGCAATGCCCAGCACATAGCATGGGCAGCCCCACCCATGGAAAAGAACAGAGGAGAGCTAAACAGCAGGGAAGGTCATCCTGAAGGGGAAAAGAACTCAGCTGTGGTCACGAGTGTCTCCTCATGCCCATGGAAGCGTGTGAGCCGACCAGGTAACTCTGCCTGAGCTTGCCATCGCCAGCCATGCCAGCCCAGCAGGATGTTTGCCATCCTTGTGCGGGGATTTCCTTCCCCTCCAGGCTGCTGTGTGTGTGGTTCCCCCCTCCCACTCCCAAATTCTGGGCAACCAGACCTGCTCACAGGTTCCTCACTAAGGTACAAGAACCAAGCCAAATCCAAACAAGCACAGGTGTGATTTATTCTTTTGAAACCAAACACAACCTGTTCTGACCCGTGATGTGAGGAGCTGCTGCCCAGCTGAGCTCACAATGACCACCAGAGCTGCAAAGCTCAAAGCAAGGCAAGCTGCTCTAAAACTCTCACCAATCCCTCAGCTTCCTCCTTTCCATGGATTTTAAAATCCAGCTGAGAGGTAAGTGCCCAGCCAGGGCAGACCTTTACCCACACGTACCTGTGCTTGTGTATCAGTGCATTGAAAGCCATCCCATCCCTCCAGCTTGTTGTGAAGTTGTGGATATTGACGTTGGGGTAACTGGCAGAACAAAAACAAGGAGCATAATCAATACAACATCCCCACTGCAGCAGTGGATACACAGCACAACTGATTTGTCTGGGGATCTGCATGTCTCAAAAAATTTCAAGCTGCTCACAAACCACCCTCATAAGAGTTCTTGGAAGGAGAAGATGAAGTGCCACTCAAATAATGCAGGAGTGTCCCATACCAACACAGGGACATCCAGGTTTCATGGAGGAAACATACTAAATTCCTACAAATGGATATTGAATTATCAAGAAGGATACTGTCAGAGAAAGAGATTTTGGAAATATTTCCACATATTTGGAAACAGGCTTAAATTGGCGGCAACCATCTGAAGCATCAATATTTCTCCAGAAAAGGGTGAAAGAGAGTCAGCATATTACTATTTATACTCATGGATTATCAGATTGGTATGTTTATCTCTCAGCACTAATATCATAAATTCAGAATTTTCTGATTTGTAAACATCAATTTACTTCTCTTGGCTGAATCCACTTACGGAGATGTGTTTGCCATTTAAAATTATTTCAATGAAAACTCAAAATGCTGCAAGAGCTTTAGAGATAATCACTTAATCCACACTCACCCAGCTGTTTTCATCTGGCACCACAAAAGCAAAGCATCTTTAGCAGATTTCTTCTCTTTGTTGTCCTCGGTTTCAACACTGATATCTTGGATCTAAAATTAACATAGAAGTTCTCAATATTTCTCTGAGAGAACACATTGGCTTTTTTTGAAGAGATCAAAGGAACGTTGAGAAACACCAAAATTAACATTATTAAATATTTATTACTATGCTATTTATTATAATTTATATATTTATCATATGGATTTATTATTCTTTCTGCTGAAGTACTTTCCAGCCTGTTTTAACTGAGGGCAGAGACCAATACGCAGCTTGCTGGAAAAAAAAATGTCAGCCTTTAGCTGGGACACCAAACCAATTCCCTAATCACACAGTGCCAACTCAGCCAGGGTATGGATAAATACACGGAGGAGGAGAGCAGCTGAGGGCAGCACCTCCTCCTGGTCTAGAGAAGAGCTCTGAGCCTGGAGCTTCCCATGGATTAGGGATTTAGAAATAAAGCCATATGACTTTCCCCACAGGAAACTCCCACTGCAGAGCAGCAGCAGCAGCACAGAGACTAATTTCTCCCGAGGCACCCAAGCACTTCCCACTCCCAGGAGCTGTGAGCAGCTGGGTGCACTCTGCTCCTGCATGGAGTCTGTTACACAGGAGCTGGTGTGGATCTGTGCCCACACACAACTTTACCTGGAATCGCAGGATAATGGTCCATATAAGGCCAAGTGTCAGCCTGTGATTCCCATCCACAATATCATGGGATCCCATGTTTTCTAGGTGCACTCTTTGCTCTTTCAGGAACTGGAGGGCTTTATCCACGTTCTCCAGGCAATGGATGCGCATCCTTCCTTTAGTTGGTTTAGGCTAGAAGGAAAAAGGAAGTGTAAACAACACATTCCCCACTCCCAGCCAGCAACACTGTGCCCATTTGTCCCCTGGATTCCAGGGACAAAACTGCTCCGTTTATCTTCCAGCCCATTTTCACCAGGATAATGGCCAGTGTGTCAAACCCAGGGTGGAAAAGCCAAAACCCTCCACCTGAGCTGGTCACCTGGCACCAATTTAATCTGCCTCCTTATTTCCCTCATCTTTCCTGTCTGGGATATTCACTCACTAGCTGGAAGAGAAATTATTCTCTTCAGATCATGCCACATCTGATACATTTTCCCAAGTGCAAGTCCTTCCACACTAGAAGAGAAGATTCTCCACAGATAAAGACATGAGACAAGCTGATAACTGGCAAACAGGGGGAATTGGTGATGAATGTTCTATAAATACAGACCCACCCTCTCCAAACAGGCAGCTCAGATTTGAACCCTAAGCTACTCAATAAAACTCCCCAAGGAAGAAGTGGTACTGCTTTTTCTTTGCTCAGTAAATAAAATAGTAAGAAAATAACAGAGATTTAGTCCAAACAATTTCTTCACAAGAAAAAAAAAAAGCAAAAACACTAATTAAAAAATCAGCTACACTGACATAACATGATTCTATGAAGGCCCAGTGCAACTGAAAAAAGCAACTAACATATTTACAGCCTGCAGAAATCTGCTGTAAAACTGAACAAAATTAAAGGCACTTTGTTCTGCAGATAAGGATTACAGCTGAGGAGCCTGTTCAGTGCTCACTGGGATGTCACCAAAGGTACTCAAATGACTAATTGACATAATTTCCTTGTTTTCTGCAGTGCAAGAAATTAACTGGCCATGGAAATAGCCCAGGCAAAATCCTCACCCCAGCTTGCATTGAAGGGGAAGTGTTTGAGCCACAGCCATGGTACAACCCCTGGAAACACAGCCTGTGTCTCAGGTGAAGAGGGAACACTTGCCAAAAAGATGCCCTTAGGGACACATAAACCCTGAGGCCATGTGGTGGTTTCACCTTTGGCAGAGGCAGAGCCAACCCAGAGCTCCCAGCAAGGGCAAGAACGCTCAGGAGCGGCCCCTGTGTTGGGTATGGAAGCCCCTCCCAAAAGGCCCAGAGTGGATGTACACCCTGCACACACCCCCAGACACTGCCAGTACAGAGAGCCCAGCGGGAGTGGCTGCTGAGGCAGCCAGACATCCCTCAGAGCAGGGACAACCCTGATCCAGCCTTCTGCTGTACCTTCAGTCACCCTCCAAACAGGGAAAACCCTGATTCAGCCTTCCACTGGTACCTTCAGTCACCCTCTGAGCAGGGACAACCCTGATCCAGCCTTCCACTGGTACCTTCAGTCACCCTCTGAGCAGGGACAACCCTGATCCAGCCTTCTGCTGTACCTTCAGTCACCCTCCAAACAGGGAAAACCCTGATTCAGCCTTCCACTGGTACCTTCAGTCACCCAGGGGTGGGATAACACAAGTGTGTCTGAACCTTGAACAACACAGGCATGGAGGCTGTTGCAGGGCGGGAGGGAGGACGGACACCCATGCCAGCCCTGTGCCACGCCTGTCCCAGCCCTGTGCCACGGCTGTCCCAGCTCTTTGCCACGGCTGTCCCAGCCCTTTGCCATGGCTGTCCCAGCCCCGTGCCACGCCTGTCTCAGCCCTGTGCCACGCCTGGAGCCAGGAGCAGCTCCGCAGGCGGGCTCACTTGCACAATGACGTTCCCAGCCCTCTGGAATGACTGTGACTGTGGCCAGCTCCCAGCAGCAGTGGCACACCCGAGCCTGTCCCCTCTGCCTTCACACTGCCCTTTTCACCTCCCCAAGTGGTACCTGCACTGCCTCCAATGCTCAAATCCCTGAGCAGAAAGAAAATGGCTCCCCTTGTGCTCTCAGGAGCTCCAGCACCAAGGCAGCAGAGCCAGAGCCATCCACAAGACATGTTTTATTTAGAGGAAGAGGTGTCTGTGTCTGGTTAGTGCAAGGTGTGGCTGTGCTTGCCACACGCCCCTGCATTGCCTCCAGACGAGACACAGTGAGCCATACCCTGCACATTTACTGAGCTACATGGCTCCAGAGACTGAGCAGAGGGAAAAGAGCCTTCACATGCACATTACAGGAAAACTGGGTTTACATCAAACCTTCCCCTTTCCAAGCAAAAATATGACGCAACTCACTACAGAGAATGTACATAAATGGTTTGACCATTGAGCATCCAGGAACTGTAAGGAATTTACTAATCCTTTATTTAGTTATGGAAGAAACTGAGCTAAATGCTTAATCTTATGCCAGAAACAATTCCCAGCTTTATTTTTCTGTCTGGGAGAAGCTGGTGAACAGTGTGTGCAAACCAAATTATAGCTGTCCTTTCATGCCCCCTGGATCCTTGCCCACTGTCCTCAGAGAGACCACAGCACGCCACCAGCCTCTTCCCAAATACTGGGCTGCACAGGGCACCTTGTGTCGTAAGGTCCAGACTAAACACTAGGATTAGGAATCAAGCTGAGCAAAGTCAGGAAGATGCAGGTGTTGCCCTCATTCGACAGTCCCATTTTTAATTTCTCCAACACACATTGATGGACTTTGGTTTCATCAATTAAAATAGCAGCAGCTTTTGAAAAATGCAGGGTTGAGGCTGGAGGTCCTAGAGAGAGCAAAAAGCAGCCCTGCTTCCCTGGTCAGCATCCTAAATCCCAGAGTGCTCCATAGGAATATGGCTCCAGCTCCAGAATGTGAATGCCAGTTTCAAAAGCAAGGAAGCAATTCCTGTTTGTTCCACTGCACCAGTAAACATATCTTATTAAAGTACTTATCTAGGCTAGTGTCTGCTTTCTTTTGATGTTTAGTGTCTTGATTTAAAGCTTTCTGCATAACATCTGCCTTTAGATGTCTCTTGGTGGCCATGGACATGTCAGAACTTAAGCAATACCCACTACAGTAAATTTCAAAAGAGTACAGAACATCAGCAAATGGACGCTGTGCCGATCCTGCTGGAATACTTTTGGGGTGTGTAATTGTCTCAAGGTTCAGCGCACCAGCTACCCATGTGCAGAGGAAGGCGTGGTGGAATGTACTGTTCAAACAGAGCCTGCTGTCCTCCAGACCAAGATAAGGAAGCGACAGAAAGAGTTTGTGGTGGTGCTGGCAGCTGCCAGAGTGATACACAAACCACGATGCAAGTGCAGCTCCATGGGAGGCTCTTGCCCACTCCCCATCCCGCAGCTGCCTCAGCCCTCTTTGCATTTTCCAAAATCTGGAGTGTAAGATGTAAATCAATGGCACAGTTGGAGTCACGGGACTGCTCTGAGCTTCCTCTGTGCCACTGAAAGGCAAATCTTGGCAGGCAGAAGGGAACACTAAAACAGAGGTGGCACAGATGCTGTCTCAACCCTCCCAGCATGGGGCATGTTGGTGTGGGTCACCTCCATGTGAAACACCTGCTGCCTGCAGGGAGCACGTCAAACCCAGCACCTCTCTGGGGGAAATCGTCTGGCAGAGAGAGAAAGGCCTTCTGAGCAAACTCTAGCTGGCAAACCCATCAGTTACCTCCACCCACACAGGCACTTCTGTGCCCCTCAAAGCTCCCTTGCCCTCACAGATGCACTTAGAAAGCTCCTCTCTTGCCTCACTGGACACACACTACACTGGCCATATGTTCAACTCATTAAGCAGAGTCTTAAGCCATGGAGCTCCATTAATAGGAGAGCTTGATGACAAGTGATTACACAGCTGCAGCCCCACGTAGCCCTGGGTCTTAGCTAAAGACCCGTATTTCTTTGAAAAGATTGCTTTAAATTAGACAGTTAAGAGCATGGCCATCATTTAAGGAACTGAAGGAAAAACTGATACCCGGGCACTTCCTGACACCCAGTGTTCACTGCAGGGTCTTTCTTCCTCACCACTCCCCTGTGCTGCCATCAAGAGGGTGTCTCAGCACACCCAAAGAATGAATTTCACCCATTTATTTAGATTCATTTTAGATATTCCCCTAATCAAAGAAAGCCCAAGCCTTATCTATCTGAGCATAATCCGTGCCTCAGATTCAGGAGCAGGGAATATGCTGCTGACAGCACTCAGCATCTTACCCGCAAGGAACCTTTGAACACTTCCTTTGATTCCCACCAAAAGCAGTAGGAAGATATTTTAATGGTGTCTGGATCCAGCTGAAGCAACGGAGCTCCTTTTTTGTCTTTAAAGTGTAAAAAGACACTTGCAGTGCTGAACCCCCAGTACTCAGTTTTGCTGTACTTGAGTCAAGGCAAGGATTCACCAAAACCTACCCCAAACCAAGGCCCCCAGTGGATATTAACAGACACTTACAAGTCTCTCTCCTGAAAGAACTTCCAGCAGTTTGATGAGCATCCTTCCATCACGAAGGTCAGTGTACAGGTCTGTAATCCGGCAGGACACACGTGCTAAGTGGGAATTCACCCACTTGGTGAAGGTCTTCTTCTGAACTGCCTCACGTTCATCTGTGGGGAACACACAGCGTTACTCAGGATAAATCACAGCTCACGGATGTACATGAAGATGGGATGTTCCAGCACTTAATGAAAGGTGGCAGAATCATTGATGAAACTAGGCCTTTTCACTGAAAATCCACCTTTCCTCACCTGCTGAGTTCACCTGCTCTGGAATGTGCACACAAATCCACAACAGATCCCCAAAGTACCACAAGTCACTTTGGATTAATACAGGTAAAAAAGAGAGCAGAAACCAAAGCTTCCCTCTGACTTTTTCCTTCCTTGTGATAATATTTATTTGCAGATTCAACATTGGTGACTGTATTTACACAATGTCAAGATGAACTTTTCCATAACTGCATGCCTGTAGGGGACTTGTATTAATTTTAAGCCATAGAAAAATGGATTCTTTCCACCTTTCCTTCCCAGAGTCTTTCACAAGTGTTTATACAGGAAAGCATTGGCAGAGAGCTCTCTCACTGCACAGGCTCACTCCAGTCCACATTAATTCACAAACTCCTACCCAGCCATCTGCCAAGCCCAGAATTCTCAGACAGAAAACATTATACATCTCTGTGGTTAAATTCTTCTGCCAAGGGCTTTGGATGAAGCCTTTCCTTGTCAGCCAGAAGTCCTTTCACTGAGCTGGGAGCTACTACAGACCAAATCTGTCAAAACACAGGTGTTCAGATTCGGACTCTGGAACCCACGGTTAGACACACCAATGGAAGTGCTCTGCTTCCCCAGGCAGAGGAGATTCCAAGCCTCCCATGGCTCTCTAGAAGTTGTTGGCACATGCAGGAACAGGCCATGCAGACAGGTGAATCCTAAACCACAACACAACACGTCTCCAGCTCTGAAAGCTCTGAGTGTGTTGTTTGAAACAGAGAAAACATGAATGTCAGTGCAGATCTGATTGCCCAGGGTTTTGGTTGATGCTTTCCTTCCAAAGGAAAGATGTGCCCCCTTCCCCACAGCACGGCGTGGTGGGGGCACGATCCCAGCAGTGTCACAACCAGTGACAGCCTCCACACCCACAGGCCCTTTGGTGACATGGAACATTAAAGAAACTGAGGCTGAAGAGGATACAAAGCTGCAAAACAAGAATAAAGACACTAAGAAAAGAAGTCAGATAACAGAATGGTCTAAGGGGGAGGAAGAGCAGACCTGCACTGGGGCAGCCGTTTGCCCAATTGCACAATCCCCACCCTAAGATTGCAGTTCCTCCCACTGATTTCTGAATCTGTTCTCGCTCCCCCGTGGCAGGGTGTGACCAAAGCGACGGCACTGAAACTGCCCGATTTTTGGCAGCTTTAGCCCCCCTTAAGGTGTGAAATGAAACCCGAGGCTTGGCAAAGCTGTAAAAGGTGGGTTAGTGATCCAACAGCCACGTGCTCTCAGTGACCTGACGGTTTGCCCTCACTCCACGTGGGGCAGAGGATCACCGTGAGCCAGGAAGACTTTTTTTTTAATGAGTCACAGAAGAGAAACCTTGCAATAACTGGTGTTTTTTAAAGAAAATTCCAACAGAAATTACCACATCTCCCTTCACCAGCTTGAACAAGCCCCAAAACAGCTCAGCAGGTTTGTTTATTTAATCACTGTAGTCTCTACACAGAAGCACAACACTCAGAGATCTCAGTGGTTACATTCATTCGAAAGAGAAATGCAGACGTACGGGATCCTAAAAATAGAGTTGGATATAGAAAATATTATGTAAAACAAAAAACACAAAAAAACCCATCATAAAGCCATCTATTAGAAACATCTGTGGTCAAAAGTTATGGTTACCAACAAACCTCCCAGCCTGGGATCACAGCAAAAGTAATAGGTGGGAAAGGCACATCCATGTGGTTTTAGTAAAAGAAGATGCCTAATTTTGATCAGATGAAAGCCACGATGTGGGAAATTCAGTGACATGCCAAGTGAGGCTGTGAAGCCTTTGGTGCCGTGGTATTAACTGACACCAACTTGGAATCTTCTGCTGCTGAAAGCAAGGCAAGGCAGCCAACAGAGCAGAGGCTCCAGGCAGCCCTTCCAGGAGAAGGAAGGCAGGTCCCTCCTGGGGATGGCATTGATGGGCCACTTTCCCAAAAGGCTCCCCCACCACAATCAGTGGCCCTAAAGGAGGACAAGACAGTGCATCCTTCAGGCAGTGGGGACTCAGGGAAAAGACGCTGAGAAAGCTCCCCTGACTCCTTCTCTTCTGTGTTGCCTTAGCATCCTCTGGAGGGAGGGGATGGGAGCAGAGCCTACAGGCTGTGCCCGCCTGGCTGGAGGCCCTCTGTGCCTCAGGAGCTGATCGTGGTGCCCTCACGTGTGTTTCCCTTGTTCTAGTTCAAACAGTCACAGCCTCTCCCCCTCTACCTTCCCGTTTCCTGTGTCTCTCTGTGGTCCTGATTTCCTGTTTGGGGCCGGGTTCGTTTCTCTGGGTCCGCACCTCTGCCCCCACCCTGCTCCTCACCCATCCTCTGTGCACTCGCCTCCTCCCTGCTCACCCTGCAGAGAAAAACAGGCTGAGCATCTCCCCTGGGGCTGCAGCTGTGCCGGTTCCAGCACTAACTCCTCCTGCTGAGCCTACACTCAGCTCTTCACATGTGCTGGGGCAACTTCAGTGCTGGAGCTACTTGTGGCTCTCCGTTTTCTTCCTGTCTCTCCTCCGACTGACAGCAAGAAGGGCCAAAAGCCGGGAGACCCCTGCCGGCCCGTGGGAAAGCCCTGCGACCCTGCCCAGGAGCCAGGCCCCACGTGCTCACTGCCAGCTTTGGGACAGTGACAGCTTATCTCGGGGAAATGCCACCGCAGGCACAGCAGCTCTTCCATGGGCTGGTCACCCAGGAAGGCTGGGCTTTATCCCACACTTGGCACGGGCAGAGCACGGCTCTGATTCCCCACTGATATTTCAGCCATGGCAGCCCCCAGAGGGAGAAGGCACAGCCCCTCTTACCCCCGCATCGCTTCACTCATCTCGCACTCCCACAGCGTGGGAAAGCAGACCAAGCCCGTTTGGAAAGTGGTGTGACTGGGGTTGGTCGTGTTAAAACCTCTCCTGATTATTTCTACATGGTGTTTCACAATGGCAGCAGGTTTTTGCAATGCTTTTACCAACCCTCTCTAACTGATAAACTCTATTTTTCTGCTCTGGGGTTTCAGTTAAAACATGCACAGAACTAAATCCCATGGATTCTGATTGTATGTTTTAGAGAAAGAAAGATGTACAGAAACATGGTCCTCAAAGCTCTGACGATTCAGCTAAGCACAGAACACAGCTGTGACTCTCTTAGTGTGCAAAAACCTCCACACTAAGGGCCAGGTACATCCACCAGTGATGACACCAGGGATTTAACATCAGCTATGGGCCCTGAGCACTATTCATGAACCTCATGTGATGGTTTTGACAAATGTCCTTCATACTTTCAAAAACACAGTTACAGATTTTGAAGACTAATTAGAACTAGAGGATATGGGTGGAGCTCCAAGTGTCCTACAGCTTGTGAAAACATTTGTTTCCCAAGGGTACAGACAAATGTGCAACATGCAAAACATACGCAGCAGGAAAACGGAAGCCGCAGTATCGATAATAGAGAATCCAACTTATCTTGAGGCAACACTGGGAAGGAAATGTCCTTTATGCGGAAGCCCCCACAACAATGCTACCAGCATACAGGGTTTTGCAACTCCAGCACTGGGATTGTGATACATCAAGGGCTTACTTTATTTAGGAGTTTGGTAAATAAACTGGAGTTTGTACACTGGAACTCACGTAAACATGGCTGGACAGGATCACAAAAGCGGCAGCTAGTCCCTTCCTTCCCTGAGGAGAGACAAACCTCCCTCTACTAATATGATGAGAAAAAATCCTGACAAAACCGTGGTCAACTTGCTGAAAGCCCAGAGTCCCCAGAGTGCAGGCCAGTGGGAGGGGGGTCACATACACCATCCCCTGCTGTCACACGCTCAGCTCCACTGAGTGAACTCAACGGGGCTGTGCCAGAATAGAGGTGAATTTGAGGAGAGGCAGGGCTGCAGGAGCTGGCTGGGAGAATCCCCTGAGTACCCGCACAAGCCCACAGCACTGGCCGTGCGTGGCCAGGGCTCCCTCCCTGCTGAACACAGCTCCAAGGAGACCTGCTCACTCCTCCCCACTGCCAACATATGGACCTTGGCTCTGCCCCAGACTCGATGGCAAACACCTTTGGTGCCACGGCTGCCGGCTCTCCACAGGTACAGCTTCAGCTCTGTGACAGCTCCTGCCAGCCCCGGACAGTCAGGGCTTGCTCTCCAAGGAGCCCAAACGCTCCTGGGGGAAGCAGAGAAATTACAGCACAAAAGGAGAGCTGAAAGGAGCAGCCTGGGACTGCTGCTGAGTGCTCAGACACCTCGGGACAGCCCAGGCATCAGTGGCACCTACAGCCTCCCTGTGGGGCCCTGCAGCTGCTCCAGGCACTGTCAATGGCCATGGATCCCTGGAATCCCTCACACAACACAAATTATGGATGAATTTTAATCCCCAACTCCAAAAGCAGGTCACCTGCAAGTTTATACCTTATTGATTTCCAGGCTGAAGGCAATGTTTGCAGTTTACAGTGGTTCCTTTTTTCACCACAGCAGCTGGGGTGTGCCCTGCATGGAGCACTGCTGAACACACTGACTCAGAATCAGCTGAGCGCTGCTCCAGGCACACCACTTTTGCTGATGTCCACTGTCCACAGCTTCCCAGAATGTCCCAGAGCACAACCTCGCTTAACTGAGCACAGAGAAAACAGAGCTTCCTTGCACAGGCAAACACAACCATTGCTGTATGTTCTGAGGGGAAAGGATTTCACCCTGCACTTTGTCTCAGACATGAGGGTATGGAGTGAAATAGCCAGGAATACTCACAGCAAAACAAATTCCAGCTGTGCTTGAAGTTTTTCAGTTGTGAAAGATACCCCAGAGCGGGCAGATCAGCTACTGGGACCAGAATGTGGTGATCAAAGAAGATTTTATCAGGAAACAACATGAAGGGATGTGCTGTGATAACCTTCACCATTTGTTAGAGTAACCCAAGAGCAACTGTGAACATGAAATAACTCTAACACAGGTCCAACCTCTGCTGTCCCAGCCGGGCCCCACTGCCCCCAGCCCTGAGGGATGCAGAGCCCTCAGTGGGTCTGGCTCCAGCAGCACCTTGAGAAACAAACTGTGCTGGTGGCTCCTGGTCCTTAAATTGCCTGTCCAAACCAAGGGCTGTGTGCTCCGAGGAAGGCTGGGGACTGCCAGCAGCCCTGGCCTGTCCCCCAGGCTGGGGAGGGAGGCTGAGCCTGGGCTTTGTGTGTCCTGAGAGTCCAGCAGGACCCCAGACCAGGTGAGACCCCCCGTGGCACTGCCGGCCCCTGGGGTGCACTCAAGGGATGCACCACTAAATATAGCCCAAAGAGGAAAAGATCACCTCTGTGTATCCACACGGGATCAGCAGAGGACAGAAACATCTGCTGGGATAAACACTCCCAAAATGATGGCCTTTCCACATGGTCCCACACACGCTCTATTAGCCCTTGTGGCATCAGGAAGCCCAGAGAGAACAATGCATAAGCATGCACAGTCAGACACAGAGAGTCCAAATGAGACTACACTGGAATTGATATATAGGGAAGAAAATTAAGGAAGGAGGAAGGATCACTCAGTCAGGAAGAGGACTATTAGGTGCCTGTAGAGCAAAAGAAATAAACTAAGCTTCTCTTAACATTCAAGTGCCCTGTAACCATCTTCCCCTTAGCAGCAAGGCAATAAACTGAACAGTGGATGCTGCTTTTCTCCAGCTGCAGATGAAGGGTCAGGACTGAAAACCAGGGTCAATGAAAATGGGGAAAAAATGTAGAAAACACAAGTCCTCAACACACATTTGCAAAGACAAGGAACAAACTAGAGGGAAACCTGCAGCAAGTCAAGCCTACACATGACACACAGAGAATATGATACACGTGGGTCCAGTGCTTTGAAAAAGGCACTCCTTCACTTTCACCCTCACTGACAGTTTGCCACGGAGGAAAGGGAATGGAGCTGCTGATGGCTCTGATACAAAGAGGATGCATTAATTAATGGTTATTTTATGGCACAAAGTAATCTGTGGAGTGACTTCCCATCCCAAATAGTGAGATCATGACAAAGCTTTTACATGTTCCAACATGACTTAGACAAGAACCTGAATGCAAATGTTAAAGATGCCAAAGCAACGAGGGGATTTTGTTGATGTTGTTTTCAGCTGGTGACTTCATTAGGAGCAAAATCCTTGCTGCTTTCCTGACTCTGCTACATGGAGACAGACTGCTGAGGAGAAGTCAGGGTGTGTTGAGCAATCCATTTGCTTTTATAGGATGCACCAGCCAGCTTCTAAATCCTGTTAAATATCTACCCTTCCCTATTAAACATTAGAGCATGTGACTACTTTCACTGCTGAAACGCTCTGGAAAGAGAAAAGGGAAAGCTACATAATGCAGCATGTGGGATAAACAATTCCGCTGCTTTCTCCCTTTGATAGCACTAAATTCCCTCACACAATGACATGATGCACAGGACAATGTCCGGGAGCCAGCCAAGCACTATGGGGTGTGGAAGGGCAGGTCCCTCTATTGTCTTTATTTTTACACAGACTTTATGGCATTTTGGTGCCAGCAACACAAAAATAAACCTTCCAAAAGCCAGCTTTGGATTCACATACCAGAATGATTAAGTTCATCTGCAAAAAGTCACTGCAAAGTCTCCCAGAGCAAATCAATGAAATGAAAAAGTCATGTGGGTTTGACAGATTAAACTGGTGGAAGAACTCAGTTTTTGATTTTTCCTTTTCCTTTTATTCAGAAGATGAAGATGACATGTTTAAGCAGATTTAGGGGGATATGTGCTCAGCTGTCCCTGCACTGGGGGTGGCTGTGTGAACTGCCTGTTTACCTTCAAGGAAACTGGAACACAAAAACATGTAAGTACCCCCACAGCAGGCCCGGCTCCCTGCTGCTCCCATCTCACCCAGAGCCACCACTCAGCTGCTTCTCTGGTACTCCAGGAAACCCACTGCCTGCTTGTTCTTCTGCATGAAATAAGAGCAACTATAAAAACACAACCTCTCTAGTAGATGATTAGAGTGGTTTAAACACTTCTGGGTGCTGCTCTTGGAAACACCTACACCCCTGTCAGCTTCAAATACCACCCTCTGCCCTGGGTTACACACAACTGCTTGCATTATTGAAGGCCACTGTGAGACAAATGTTCAAGAGGACCAAAGATGGGCCCCCAAACTGTATCATAGAATCATGGAATGGCTTGGGTTGGAAGGGACCTTAAAGATCCTCCAGTCCAACCCCAATGGGTAGGGACACCTCCCACTAGCCCAGGTTGCTCCAAGCCCGGTCCAGCCTGGCCTTGGACACTTCCAGAGATCCAGGGGCAGCCACAGCTTCTCTGGGCACCCTGTGCCAGGACCCGCCCACCCTTACAGGGAAGAATTCCTTCCCAATATCCCCTGTAACCCTGCCCTCTGGCAGTGGGAAGCCATTCCCCCTTGGCTGGTCCCTCCAGGCCCTTGTCCATAGCCTCTCTCCATCTTTCCTGCAGGCTCTCTCCAGGCACTGGAAAGCCATAATTAGGTCCCCCTGAAGCTTCCCTTCTCCAGGCTGAACAATCCCAATTCTCTCAGCCTTTCCTCACAGCAGAGTTGCTCCAGCCCCCTGATCACCTTTGTGGTCTTCTCTGGGCCTCTCTTTTTCCTTTCTGAAGAAAGATCTTACAAAACCGTTTTTACAGCAAAATAGCTGATGTACTTTCTGGCCTCATAACAGGCAGTGCAGCATTCAAAAGGGCCTCCTCTAAACAGCAGCACAAAAAATGCCTCCGTGCTGTGGGCTTTTAGCAGGAAAGGACACAAACCTCCCCTGGCTGATTTGATGTCAGTGATTTACTCTTGGTGCCATTTTTCCCTTCTGCAAAAGAGACAAATCACTTCATCAAAAGGAGCCTGGAAAAAGCACTGGCCTGTCCCAGGACACTGACTGTGGCATTCCCACAGAAGAACAATGCAAACCTGAGGTCACTACTCTATTTCAAGTACACACAATCTGAGGGGGTCTCAGCAGTTTCCTTGAAAAAACACTATCAGCATAATGCAGGGAAGTGCCAGGGGATTTTGCGGGGGACAAAAGCAGTCCTCCACACTTGTCCAAACCACTGTCTGATTGGCAGCGCTGGAGAGGGTGAGAGAGCAGGGCTTGGCACAGGCAGGGAACATGCCAGGTACTTCCCTACAGCAGGTCTGTCTAATTCCTGCCCATGTTCAGCAAAACCAGCTAAATGAGAGTTTGCACAGTGGATTCCCACTTGTCTATAGGAGGAAAAACAAGGGCAGGGAGAAGAAGGTGGGGTGTTTTTATGATGTCTGTTGTTCCCTCCAGCACTCCTCCCTGTTCCCAGCACTTGGGAATGCAGCAGCTCTCACACAGGACTACCGGCACTGTTATTCCTATATTGCAACTCTGTGATGAGCCTGGGATCCTCCTTAGGCATGGACTGGGAAACAACACTGTAACTGTTAAGCAGGGACCAGTCACTGGGACGGCCATCGGGGCTCAGTACTGCCCTGAAGACAGCAAAAAGGATGGTGAATCCCATCTCCTGTGGAGCAAAGCCCGGCGCTGTGGGCTTCCAGCAGGAACGCTGTCCCTGCGGGGTGTTTGGACACCAGCTCCCCACAGGCTGGGGGATCCCCATCCTTAGGGATATGCAGATCTCAAGGGGACAAAGCCCTAAGCATCCTGATCTGCCAGGGAAGTTGGCCCTGCTCTGAGCAGCTGTGCTGGACCACATGAACTCCTCTTCCAATGAGAAGTACTCTGTGATTGAATGAATGTGAGAAAGGCTTAACAAGAATAGGCCACACTGCACTGCCAGTATTCCTATGGAATCTCACGAGGGATTGCAGAGAGCTGTGGGATCTCTGCCCTCAGCTGAGGCCCAAGTTGAGACAATACATGGAGAGAAAAGTCAAAGCTGTGGTATGTTTTGACCATTCTTCTTTAAAAAGTCACTGCAATGGCAAAGAAGAATAGATGAAAGAAAGGCCAAACCTCTGTTGGTATCATGTTTAAATCTAATTTCACCTTAATGACAGAAAAGCATGAATAGAAAATAAATCTATGATGACTGCATTTAATCCTTTCAAAATATTAAATTTCTGTGCTAAGAGATGTTATCATTATAATTAATTGCTGTTAAATTATAATTTTCATTATCACAGAAATATTTTAAATGGAAGAACACGTATTTAAACAACTCCTGTGTTGATCAGGGATTGACGAGAGCTGAATTCAGAGCCTTGCTGAGCAATGTGTTTAGTTCCTGCAGTTTTCATGGTCACACAATAATTTGCTATTGTTAATTCCCTGCTGTTTTGTAGACTCAGATGTACTACACTGTGCTGACAGGATGCTGGATAAAAGCAGCAACACCATAGGTAAGCCAGGCCATGCCTCAGCAAACCTGGGATCCAAGCTAAATCCAAGCTAAGGTGAAAGTTGAATGAATAACAGCAACAAAAATATGTAGATTAAAATAAAAATTGCTTGTATAACTGAAGGAACCCTGGTATTTATTAAAAATGCAGTTATTTCTAAAAAGGGAGTTTTAAAAATGCATTAGTTTTAATGAGATTTGAAACAAACTGCCAATAAGAAGCATTAGAGGAAAAATCCCTAATCCTCTCTGGCTCTAATCTGCAAACCCATCATGCAGAGCTCCCAAGGAAGTCCTGAGTTGGTGTCTTTGGAGGCTGGCAGAACGGACACCTTCACCTGGTCACTTGTTCAAGAAAACTGAACATCATCAACTGGAACACATATTCCAACCAGACACTCTGTAATTTAAGGGTTTTTTTAAGAAATCTACGTGGCAATGAACAAATGATAATTAATTAGAAGTCTTCCTTTTCATGCCATACCTGCTTTCTTGAGACTCCCGAGGCACAAACAAGTTGCACATGCATTCTAGTTCCTCACCTCAACATTTTCCTGCTGGTCTGTTTGATTCCAATCCAAAGGTCATTTACGCATCTCCTTTTGTGGGACAATGTGGAATGTTTAAGCAAAACCATTTTAGCCTTTGGAGTTATGCAAGAGTGGGAAAAAGAGATCCCTTTCCAACATGGTATTTCCTGCCCAGGTAGTAACTTTCAAAGCAGCAGCAGAAAAAAAACCCCTTTGTTTGAAACCCTCGAAGGTCTCGCTGAGATTTAAAAGTTGATGCAAATTGAAAGGAATTAGCTGGGTAAAATGATGCTTTGAACACCTTAAATGTGTATCTTCCTCCAGACACATCACTTGTTTTTCTAGTCTTAAAAGTGGATTTGTGAGTTGCACTGATTGTGCCAGGCCTTGACTACAACTGAAAGGCCCTCCATGGGGGCAAAGGTACAGCTTCTGTGGAAAGAATCCAGAAGACATCCCAAGAATTTACTTTCACTTTCTTTCATTTTTAGCACAATCAGAAAATAAAGTGTCAGCATCATCAGCTCAGCCTAATCAAAATAAAAGCACCTAAACTCCTGATTAGTCATTTCACTGAGGTCTCCTTAACCATGTTCCATGTGGGCTCTGTATTGCTCCCTTAAAATGTGGTGTTGTGGTATTTTCTTTAAAAACCCCCAAAACCAGAACAAACCCCCAAGCAGATCATGAGATAATGGCACTCAATAAAGAAAACACAGAGCACAAGAAATTCTGAAAGCTCAGTGCCTAATTAATGCTCCCAGTTGTCTGGTAACATTTTGTCATTACAACACAGTTGAGCTATTGGTTTAGCACAGAACGCATGTCCTTGCACAGACTCCCTGAACTCAGAGTACTTGTGTGCTTGAACCCATCTCACACAGCTCTGTGCCCAAATCACAGGCACACAGGCAAGAAGATGCATTCAGGGCATCTTACTGATTTGTGTGTTTGGAAGCCTGAGACGTGACAACTCCCCAATTTTCAGCTCTCCAAATGTACAGGCACATTTCAGACTAACTCAAAATACCCCAGATGTTCACACAGAAGAAACAGCTCCATGAATATACTCCTGAATGTGAAGTCCATGGTGACCTGCAGCTGAAGCCAGGGAAGCGTTTCCAAACTTGGCAACAGGAGCTAAACCAGAAGGGAGAGCTGAGGTGTTCTGGCATTAGGTGGCTCATTCAGGGACAGTTGAGACCTGCCAGGGACCGGCTGGGATGGGCCATGCCCCTGAGGCTGGAGGAGAGGGAAAGGACAGCCCCACACCGGGCACCTTAAAATGGCAACTGTGGAGATCACAGCACCCTGCCCAGCCATTTCAGTCATTCAGGAAAAACGAGGAAGTCCTTCTGAGGTGCTCTTCTATTCCACGCTGGTCCCAGCCCTGCCAGACCCAGCCTGGGAAGTAGGTCTCCTGGCGCCAGGGCAGAGCTATAATCCATCCCTACGGGGGATGGCACTGCCAGGACACGCTGCATGGCTAAGAGCTTTACATATGAGGTGTCCTTAAGTGCTGTCTGTTCTCCAGGACGACTTGCGACTGCTTTTATTTAGGAAAAAGGGCTCTGCAGTGAGGAATTGGCTGGAGCTCGGCTGGCGCCAGGCGCACAGGGCACACAGAGTCATTAGCGCCCACATGCTGGCAAACACCAGGGCTCCTCAACTGTTGGGAGCAAACATTCCAGTAAATAAGGTTTGTATCATGGGAATTTTATAATATATACTATCAGACATATTTATTTTGGAGGAGAGGCAGAAAGGGAAGCACTCAGTAATGTAGCAGCAGCAGTGGATTTAAGGAAAAAACGTGCCATAATTCCACATCTCGTCTTGTGAGCTCGTTCCATAAAGACTTAGGCAAGAGCTAAGAGCAATCAGGTCCAGATGCAAGGAGCATATAATATGCTGCTAAAGGCTGAGGGATTGTCAGTGCACCTGCAGAAGTGACAGTGGCCAGGACGTCACTGTGGGAACAGTCAGGAAATGGGCTGCAGGCACTGCCAATTTTCCAAAGCAAATTCCTTAAGCTGGAAGCAACACACACCTTCCTGCTCCCAGGGGAGGCCATGAGGATGAAACTCAACTCACACCCCACTGGGTGAACAAAGACATGGGGAGGGAATGGGGGACAACTCCCTTCTGAGAAAGCAGATGGAGTTCCCACAGCCATAGCTGAAACAGTTCCCAATGTCCTTTCCTTCTTTTTGGGGCTCAAGATTAGAGCCTGGATCCAATCAGACTTCACCCACTTAGGCACAGAACTGCTACATATCCATGGCTTTCATGAGCGCCTCCAGCCCCAGCACGTGGGGGCACAGCACAGCCCCCTGACTCAGGGGTGGGAGTGGGTATGGCATCCCAAGGAACTCCTTTCATTTGGGGAACATGAGACACTGAGCACTTAAAGACAGAGCTAACCAAGTTATTGAACTCCCTGTCGTGAGTAACAGAAAGGTCAGTAGTTCAGAGCACAACCAAGTTCTGCTGCTCCCAGCCACCTCCCCTGTTTATTCAGAGCCATACCTAACTGCCATTCCCTAATGGCTCTTACTCATCTCGGACTGCAATCAAAGCACAGTCACATCCCAGATTTCACAGCAGCCGCTTCCATTATATTGCCAGGCACACCCTGAAAAAAGCGGCCGTTGCTCTGCCGAAGTCTAGTTACCCTGGAAATAACTGTGGAAAGATACTAAACTAGATGTAGAATTAATTATTACCCAAAGCAAACCATAGTTAGTTGACTACAGTTGAGATGGCTGGGTTTCCAATTCTCCTTTTTCCTGGAACCAAATCACAATCAGATCGTATTTTCAAAAACTGGAAACACTGCCTGGACAAAATGGGCACTAAAGACTGGACTTCGGGGGGGTTTTTTGAAGGAGAAAGCTGAACCCAGCATATGCTATTAGCATGGGGATGGTGAAATCAAGGGGGAGTTGTTATTTGAGAAAAACGTAGGAGCAGGCCTGGATTTGAGAGACCAAATCCCTCAGCACTGTGCTGTTGTGGAGTTCTTTTAAAGGGGCTGCCTTGGTTTAGATTATCTGAGAAGCTGGCACTGCATATTGGCTGATTTTCTGAAGAAATGCCCAGCCATTAAGTGAAATTTAAGGATCTTTCTTAAAACATAGGGGGTTTTTCCAAGACAAATCTGGGCTGCCAGCATTTATTCTCTTCAGATAAACTCCTAAATCTCTTTGTAACCACATGTTGTTTTGCTTAATCTCTGCAGGCATAAGGTCAACCCTTTCCTTGTGATTAGAGCGCTGCGGTCACACAGATCATGTTTGTACCTCGCCACCGTGCTTTCTGCACTGACTCTGCTGAGCAATTCTCCAGCTACTCTACCTGGAAACTCAGTTCTGACGCAACTAAAACGGACGAGAGAACTTACACAATCTAACCCCAACCCCAAACCAATCCTCTGAAACACAGGCCTGGCCATTTTGGCAATATCCAAGGCAGAGATGTTTGAAGTCTCTACAAGGGACACCAAATATGTCTCTTTTACAATGCCATTTGGGATGACACCCCACCCCAACACAGTTCTACTAAAACCAGTGCAGGACTGTGCATGTTACTGATTCCCACCAAACAGCAACATGATCCTGTCCAGTGTCAGTCTGCCATGCACATGTAATTGGGCCTGTGCTTTCAAGAGTTCCAGCTTATCTTTTTATGCACAAACCCAACTTGACTGAACACGGAATTATCAGCACTTCCAGTTATCCTGTGAAAAGGCCATTCGGTAATGGTAGCTCTTTCAGAAGGCCTTTGAAAAGGGCTGGCCGTGGCCCCCAGCCCATGAGCAGGGGCTGCCTGCGTGTCTGCAGGGCTGTGCTGTCCCCTCGCACTGAAGGGCCTTTCTCTGTAAGCTCCTTTCTCCAGAACACTGGGGCATTGAGCTCAGCTCCCAGCCTGGTTAATATTAGTTTGGCTACAGTAGTTTTCTCCCAACAAAGGAGGCTCTCAGCCCGGGATACCCTCGTTCCAGCAGCCACTGGACAAGGGCTTTTGTGTTAACGTGGGCTGTCCTGGCCACCGCGACCTTAGGCTCCACAGCAGAAGTCACAAGCACGAATGCTCCCCATCCATCCCTCTGGTCTTTACCCATCCCTCTGGTCTTTTCTCCTCTGACAGAAATGTGAGGACTCAGCTATATGCATTTGCAGGAGCAGTGAGCCTCATGTAATTAAGGAGGGCATGGGAGCCGAAAATTGCTCACTGCTCCTGAAAATGCATATAGCAGAGTAATGCACGAGTTTCTTACTCTCTCCACAAATGACCCTTTACTTTGAAAGGACTCATTGCGAGCTGGGAGGGGAGCTGTTAGCTAATACTCACTAAACAACTTTAATCTTTGGTGTCCTTAGTCACTTCACTCAGACAATCACCCTGGGATAAAGGCCATCACCTGCCAGGGCCAGATATAAACTTCTAAATGAAATTCCACATTCGATTTCTCCTGGAAAGAGCAAATCAGATTCTCAAACACCTTATTTATGTAATCTCCTTCGCTACAGCTTTGAAAGTTAACAGGGACTAATTCCCAATATTTGGTGTAACCGTTTACTCAAACCCATCTATTCAATGAAGATAATTCATTTTCATATGAGGAAAGAAATGTCATTGTCATACCTTGCCATTTAATAGCTGATACTTAATACTTCTCAACTTAAACAGGAACAAAAAGACCTTCAGAGCTGTTAGTAATCAAATACTCATGAAATTCAGACTCTAAGCAGAAGGGGTGCAGTTACCAAAGCCGACACCCTGAGCTGGGATCTCACAGCAGAAGAAATGGGGATTTGGATCATTTGGTTTTCTTTATCATTTTTACTTAGCTTAGGCAGCAGCTCCTCCACTTTAATAGTCAAAGTAAGCACCCAACAGAAAGATGAAAGAACCAAAGGAAAAGGAGGAAATCACAACCCCAATTTGGGAAAGAGCTCAGGAATGGAAGACAAGCATTGTTCTGGCATTTTATCACCACTTTCATCTCTGTCCGTAGGCTTTCTTTATTGCCCCACTTTCCACAGAAGTTAATGGCAAAACCCACAATCCATTTGAATAGGGCTCTTGGATAGGAAATGTATTTGGAATAGGAGCCTGTACTCCCAGGTGGTTACAACATGCCTACAAAACAGTGGCATGGTCTGTGACATGAAGCTTCTTGGAGACATGGAATGCAGAAACACCCCAAGGGTTGGTTCCTGCACTGCATTCCCAGATCCACAGAGCTACAGGGATTTACACCAGTTACGAGCAACACACAAATCATTTTACTGCTTCAACTGCTTACAAAACACCCCCAGGGTATTCAAACCACCTCACTGTCCCATGTGAAAATATCTGCTGACAGGCTTTGTTTACTTCACGATTTCAGAGCCACAAAAAGTGCACCAGAATTACCCTTTTTGAAATAAAATTACGCTACAGCACCTAGAGCTTTCTGATTGCTTTCAAATGAAGTTTCCTACACACACAGTTAAAAACCCAAGTACTACAAATGTACTCTAAACAAAAACTGAACAGAACAGGTTACAGAAAATCTGAGGCAACAGCTCAGAGTTGTAAACGTTCACTGATGTTATTTCAGTGAGGAGCCAAATCCAATTTAAATGTTTACTTTTCGACCTGTATCAACACTGACCACATGAGCAGAAATACCTTACCCTGAGCTCTTTTACCTTGACTTGTCTATCTTCAAAAGTACCAAACCCCATGACCAGAAAAGGCAAATTTTTGCCCAAAAACTGAGTCAAGGACATGGTTATGCTTGCAGGAATCTTTGCACTGGAAAGGGTAAGACCGCAGCTATCACAGAAACGTGCATTCAAGATTGAGATCCCTTTAAAACCCTTGTGATAGGGTTTCCAACCATGTAGCCTGTGCTCAGGTGTTCACCGCCACCAGAGGTTTGAAGCCGTGACACACGCAGGCCTTGGGGTGTTGCAGACAGCAGGAAATCAAGCAAAATTTGCCAGACAACAGGAATATATTTGCAACTTCGGTAGATTTGAGAAGGTAGGGGGGGAAAAGCCAAAAATCCGTGTAAACCTGCTGCATGAACAGACACATTTCATGCGGAATGAAATTCAGCCTTCCTGCATTTTGTCTTCACCAGAAATTACCATGACAAGAAATGCCAGTGTCCCATTTGGTAGGCAAAGTAGGGTGCCCCAGGTCAGTAATCACCGCCTGGAGCCATGCAGGTCACTGCTCCCAGGAATCAAAGCCTTTACAAGGTAAATCTTGGGAGCAGGAAGGCCACTGCTGAAACTGGCTGCTCAAAGGGCACCCACAGACCCTCAGAGGACCCTGGTGTCACAGAACATGTCCATGCCCCAGTGCAGGACAGCACTGTAATTCCTGCAAACTTCTTTGCTGGCAGCCGGAGCTCCTGGTTTATCCTTGGGCAAAGGCATGAATTTTGGGGGAAGATTTTCTTGCAGGAAAAGCTGGGGGGAAACCCTGCTTAGGAACAGAAATTGAGGAAAATGTTACTGTTGTCCCGCAGCCTGGATGGGAACCAAACCACATATAATCCATATATCATGGCAGTGATACTATTACCAGTGACCACTCACAAACAGAAGTGGTGTGCGTCACCAGAGCAAAACTACTTGGCCATTGCAGGTCAAAGGATGCCAGCCAAGGAGCTCCTCTGTTGAATGGCACTGCTATCAGAGAGAGGGGATCTGCCCCAGACCCTCAAAATACAGTTGCATTGCAAGTCTGTATTGCCATGAAACAGAGTTTAGAACTGATCTTAAACCCCATCTGGTGGGAAAGACAGCTCACCTTTCCTACAGCCTCAGTCCAGTGTCCAGTTTTTCAAACCTACTCTTTCCAACACGGCTCAAAATAAAGGCACTTCCCCCCAGGCAGCCTGGTCACCAAAATACACCAGGCTCCCACTACAAATGCCCAGTTTGCAGCCTGAAATCCAGCATTACAAAAATGATCAAACCCAAAAGGTCCCAACAGAGCTCCATTGAAAGCTGGCTTTCCTCTGGGATTTATCAGGAGCACTGATCTAGCTCGCCCCCATTCCCCCGGATTTTACATTTGTAATTACCACTGGGAATCTCACACCGCAGGCACAGCCTTGGAGCTGAGCTCCGACTTGCCAACGACCTGGCTTTGGGAGCTCCCAAATGCCAGGATGTCAATACCCTGCTGTCCTGCTAAGCAGGTGGGCAGGAGTCCCCGAGCAGTGATGAAAGCTGCTTCCCCGTGCCCGACACCACTGCCTTCCTGGTGGAAGGTGATACAGCTCCAGGGATCTCCTTCCAAATTCCTGACTTGCATTAACCTTTTCCTGTCAGCTCCTACAACCGTGCCCAGCCGATGCCACACTCAAGTAGCACAGATGACAGCTTGTTTATAATAACATATCTGGTTTAATTTCATTTAATTCCTCAACTTAGCAGGATGAATCTTCTCCACTGACATAACCTGCACAAGCTCCATGGCAACGTACTTCCCACAAACGAGTTTTGGGGTTCTGTCTTTACTTGCAGAGAGCAGCTCCAGCCCTGCAACATGATCCCTTTACACTGAACAAGTGGCCATGAGAACCAAAACTCCACGCCTAGGTTTAGGATGATAGCAACCACTGATAGTATCACTCATTTATCATTCCAGGACTGGGTGAAGCAATCATAATAGGAACTTACTGAAACTCAGTAAAAGAAACACAACTGGCTACAGCATTTTCCTCCCCACACCTGCTCTGACATTCTCACGAGCACAAGGACGGAGCATGCTAAACTCCTGGGTTATCACACAGAGAACTTCAGGGTAGGAACCCTGAAAAAAGGGATAAATACAGTGTGGAGAAAAAAATGAGCAGAGGTTATGGTAACCTGTGCGGTGCTTCTCTAGAGAACCATCCTACCAGAGGCAGGAGGGGTAAAACATTTATAATGGAGGAAAATACAAAAATAACAAGGCTGGAAAGCTTCCCTACTTTTTACCACAGACTGAGGAAGTTTTTAAATGCATCTATTTTCACTTGTTTGTACATGTCTATAGTGAAAAAGGTTAAAACTTGTAATAAATCTGTAATTTAAAAATACTGCATATATTCAGCTTATCCTTGCTGGTTTGAGCCTGGGTGCCCGAGCAATGCCCACTGCCACAGAACACAATGTTTGCACCAGAACCTTCCAGCAAGAATCACCTCCAAATTCTACAACCCCAGAATAATGGCTTTGTAGATACTCTTCAAGCAAAGAGCCATTAATCCAAGGAAAGACATCTGTGCCAGCAGTGAAGCCACTCCCTTTACAGCACACTGAGTATTTCGTATGGTTATTTACCATTTCATGGAGTATCTGCTGCATAATTTACAACACGTCCTGCACCTAAGCTCCACCATGAACAAGATCACTGGCAGCACTCATTTCCAAGCCTCTGATATGAGTAAAAAGCTACAGGATGGTCTGCTGCAAAACCCCTCCTTACAATTGCAGAGAATTCACTGCAGTTTACCTCTTCTACTGGAGGAAATTGCAGGATGTTTAGGGATAACACTGCATTTTTTAAGTCAACACAGTGCATTCCACTGAGGGGAAAACTCACTTTCTGTGCCCTCAACAATGAGGTCTGCTTTCCTCTTTCAGTGTGATGTAAACACACAGATAATGGATTCCTGAAGCAGTGACCCTGAAAATGATAAAATCTGCCTGCTTTAGATTGCTAACTTAACCAGCTAAGAAAGAGGCATGAGCCAGGGGCTTTTCCCCAGGGTTTTTGGTGGGTTTTTTTCCAGGGCTACAAACTTACTTGTTCTTTTTAACACAAGTACCACAGCCCGAGATCTGACAGATGTCCAAGATAAAGCCTGTAACTATTCCCTCGTGTGCAAGTTTGGAGCCTGGGTTTTCCATGCCTTGCCCCACGAACGTCTCAGTTCCCAGTGTTTGGGATGCTGTCATTTTGTCTGTTACATGCACTATGCAGCCAGTACTGCGCCAGTTTACAACACAAAGTGCTATGAATGAAAGATTTTTTTTTTCCCCCCTCCTTCCTTAAGCCGGCAAATAGGAACATTCTTTGCACTAACCAGGCTCTTCCTCCCTCTCTGACAGGAACCACAGGCCACACTTGCTGCACAGACAAGTAAAATAAGAAACATGCACAGAAGGGCCACACTTTTCTGCCCCGGGATTATCTACGGAGACACAAGGATGCAGAGGAAGAGGAGATTCGGTTTTGGTGAAGAATTCTCTTTTATTTTGCAACTGCAGTGCCAGAGTTCATTCGTTCCTGGGATGTGTCTTACACAGGGAAACAGCAGAGTCTGTTCCACCTTGCCAGGGGCAGAGCTGCTGGGCACGATCCTCCCCCCTGCACAGCTCACTCACACTGGGGGTTTGCAGCCCAGGCCCAGACCCCCTTCAGAGAGCACACGGCCATGCCCCAAAAGAAACCTCTGCTTCTCACACAGACAGAGGATTTCATGCTGAAACCTTAAAAGACATTCTCCCTCTCTAAAAGCAGAGTAATCCAAAATGAAGAAGCATGAGACTGCTACAGTACATGAGTGCTTTCTGTGAGATCTATGGCATGAGCAAACTAATTCGTTTGGGAATTATGCAAATGTTCTTCATTTGATGTGAAGCCACACACCTTTACATGAGATATACAGGTGCTAGGAAGGGACCTGGCACTGCAAACTGCCCCCAAACACAGCTAGGGGTTTATGGTTGATGTCCAGAGTTCCGACTGGATTTTATCTAAGGATAAAATAAATAGCAGACTGCTTCCTCACTCTCGCCCTTATTGTTCTAAGCAACTTGGTCTGGGTTAGTCCCTGTTTGCTAGGCTGAGTGGCTCAGAGGCTGGATGGACACACACCTCACACTGTGCAAGACTCAGGACACCTTGGGAGTGAGAAAAGCCAGAGTATCCCTCGAAAGACCACCTATTTTTTCCCCACAGCACCACTCTTGGCCTCTCTCATCTTCCTGCAATGAGAACAAGCCCAGACTAACATGTTTATGGGGATCCTAGTGCAGCAACACCTCCCAAAAACCCACAGACTTACCTTGTAACTGCTTGAATCTTCCTTCTAACTGGTTATAGTTATACTGCACCTGAGCTGCATATCCTGGGGACAACGGCCCGGGCATACTGGTTGATTTTTGTAATTCCATTTACAGGGAACGCAGGGATACGATGAAGCGAACCAGCATAAAGGAACCACAAGCTTCTTTACCATACATGCAGGTAAATCCCAGCTTCCTGAGCAGTCTGGCTCCAGCCCGGAGCGAAAATGCTCCCCTGAGCCCTAAGTAAATAACAGCTTCGGTTGAAAATCCAGCAGTGTGGCTTGGCGGTAAGCTCTCTCTAATGGATTCAAACTTAGAGCACCAGGAAGGTGGATTTTTACTTTTTTTCCTCAGCTCCAACAACAGGCAACTCTCAGGTGCTCGAATCTGGTTCAAATGCTTGCCTGGCCCTGGCAAAACAAAGTAAAATACAAGGGAGGCTGCGATCCAGCCCAAAGTAAAGGCAGCATGGAGCCACGCGCTGCCGCCCTGGTCGGCGCTCCCAGGAGCCGCGCACACCTCAGACCTTCCTGCTGGTTTGAAAAATAATCAGCAGCCGCCCGGGCGTAGGCTGATGTTACTCGATTACCATACGGCCCGGCGGAGGAAAGGAAGGCTGTACCAAGGGCGAAGGGGCGGCTCCTGCACCGCCCCAGCGAGTCCGTCCTTCCGCCGCGGGGTCCCGGCCCGCGCTGCGGCACCGCTCGGCGCACGGTGGTACCTTCCGGAGCCAAGACGCTGAAATTACAACCTTTTGTTAAGAGCCTCATGTAACGGAAAAGTCTCAGATTACTATCACATGAAAAGGAGGGCACCTCTCTATTTATCTGCACGGCTGTCCGCTCGCACAGGCACCGCACGCACACAGAAGCGCTCATTCAGTATTTAGCAGCGGCCGAGGAGGGGACGCGGGGAGATGTACGCTCCAGCACACCGGGAACAAACGAAAGCTTTGTCGAAAGGTTCTTTAAACAGCCAATTCCTGTCACTTCGGTTTATGTTACTTGATGATATGGAGGATTTTGACATGCCCTGTGTGTGTGGCTCCTCGCCCAGTTCTCAGTGTGCTGGGCATTACTGCAGTGAGGGGCAGGGCTCTGCCATAAATGAGGATGCTTTGCCGAGCTGACTGGCACCTCCAGGACCCTGCCCAAGCATGAATGTTCACAGCAGCAGCAGGACTAGACACCAGAAGTCAGTTCCTGCACATGGGATTAGACAGAGGATGTCAGTTTTCCCTCAGGGACATGAGCTCTCAGCCCTCACTTATTCATCATTAAATTAAAAGGTCAATTCCACATTCATATTCTCAGTATGTAACATTTGCGTGTTCTTTTTTAAAACTGCTGATAACGTTCACACAAATGTTTTCTCTTTTCTTCTTCTCTTGCATTTCCAAATTCCTTTCCACTGGAATCCATGTTCTCTCCTCCTCCCACTCCATCCCCTCATTAAACATTTCAAAATGTTGCCTTTGTTTTGATACTGTCATTTCACAAGGTTTAAGTCGTATAGTAATTTCTCTGAGGACAATTTCTGTGGGAGAAGCTCAGCCCACTTCCCTGACTCACGGCAGCCCAAGGTCCTGCACAAGGTGGAAATTCAACACCTCCAATACCAGCACGCCAGGGAACAAATGTGCACGAAGTCCAACCATGAACACTGTCAATTCAGGGAGAAGTGATGGAAGCCAACACTTCTCAGCTGAAGCTGGGGTTTCCAAAAACACATGGACTGTTGGAAATGCCTGACACATTGTTCCCAAGGTCATAAATACACTTAAAATATTTATGGCTTTTAACTCTGTTCTTTTACTGAAAACACCTCTGTAGCTCTAGTCCAAAGTACTTGTTATACTGATACAGCAGGGCTTTTACTGGCGTATTTCAGAGCATCCCTTCAGTTCAATATAGCTGTATTTCTGGTACTACAGCACACCGCCAGGAGAGCCTAAAACACTACTGAAAGGCAGCCTTCCATCCTTTCAGCACTACCCACACTTGGCCAGGTTTTACAGTGCCAGGGAAGAATGTGGCTGTGGCAGGGGCAGCACTGCAGGCTCGTGCTCCAGGAACACGCCGTGAGGTGGCAGGGGGAGCCGAGGAAGCACCTGCACTCACAGCTGAGGCCGGCAGGATGCTGCTCCCCAGACAACAATGGGCTCCTGCTAAACCTTCCCCTGCTAATCTCTGACAGGGGAAGAGCCAGCTGTCCCTCCGGCACCCACACGCGCCAGCCATGGCCATGGGATTTCCAGGCTGGGGTGGGAGGGAAGGAGGGCAACACAAAAATACAAAAGACTCCACAATTCCCATGAGCAGAGCTGGTGAAACTGAGCCTTAACATACCAAGGCAAACTCCCCCGAGCTGGAGGAGCATGTTTTGCCCGGCACACAAGTACAGGCTTATTTCCGCCACGGAGGTTTTCCCTGCAGCTTCCTACCAACGGCAGCTCTGCCTGCGCGGCCTGACCTATGTTATAATTAAATGCAAGCCCTTCCCCTGGAGAGCAGGCAGGCGGCCAGGCCCTACCTGCAGGCATATCAGCTCACTGCCTTCCCACCTTGAGCAAACAGGTGTTGCTATGTGAGCTCACAAGGTAAAACTGAAGTCCAAGTGGCTGACAGGGGAGCTGGAGCATTTTTAACACCACAAAGGCCACAAGTCAGGAACTTCTCCCCAGCTGAAAGCTTTCTCAACACCTTTGGCAGGCAATGCACTACTGCACATGCCATTATTAAACATATTAAAAAATATTAAGAAAGAAAAACAAAAACTAAAAATAATCATTTGGCTTCAGCCCATATAAAACACAGACTGGCCTTACCCACTCCATTACGAAACATTAACAACACATATATGAATTTACACTTCAGATTATCCTCTGTGGGACAACCGAACCTGGTAGGCTTCAAGAAATACTCAACAAAATTTGGGGTTTGGTTTTTCCTTTGGTCCCTGTCCCCTCTCTAGCCTCCCTCCCCATTCTGGCCTGCCCAGTAGCACTAAAAGCTTCCTTAAAAAGGGAAGGAATTGCAGCAGGTATGGATAAAGCAGCGCAGGCTGCACAGAAAACAGGTGGGAAAGCTAAAGGAAAAGGGAAGAACCTGTGTTTGAACCACAGATAGAGACAGCAGACCCTAACACATTGCCAGCAGCACTCGCTGTGAAATTCTGACCTCACTTGAGCTGCCATCCAGGTTGGCATTTGTGCTGAGCAACGGCCCCCAAGCAACAGATGTGACAGAGTTTGTTGTTGGTTCGGTTCCGGCTCCTGGGGACGGCCCCAGTGCTAGGTGCTGCTGGCTCAGCTGCCAAAGCCTTACTGCCACTTGGCTGGGCGCTGCCATACATTTTGAAGGCTCTGCTTAACAGGGTGGTGGGAATTCAGTGCAAAGAACAAAGCAAAACGGGGATGTGTCTGTGTTTGTGAAATGGTACACCGTATGTAGCAAGGCTGCTCCCAGACGGGCATCCTGCCAGCTCCCAGCTCTGTCTGAGTCACAGCAGCCTAATCCATGCGGTTGCTGGGGACTGCAGGGAGTGAACCTGAGCCCTGTGTGCTGCTGCCATGGAGCGATGGCCAATCCATCCCAAGGCTCTCGCATGCACAGAGCTCTTTGTTGCACAGGGTTCTACTCCTTTTCTGTGGTTATCTTTAATTGACTAAGCCCTTAACTATACTAATTAGATAATATGTTATGCCGGGGATTGAATGCTTTAAAGCCATAGATAGCTTCTGAGCACTGGGCCAAGTGCAACTTATCAAGTGAACACAGCTGGAAATTGGCCCTGGTGTAATTAGTTACTGATCACAGCACTGGAGTAAAATCAGGGGTTTTTCCCGCTCTAAATTTTGTTGTCAATTTTTTGCCCATAGCTGTGAAATAACTTTTGCTGGCATTGTTTGAACTGGCCCTCTCCCACAGCACCTGACAGGTGAAGATGGCTTGCACTATTTGTGTACTTTCTCAGGGTAAATAAATACACAAATGATTATCCACTTAACCATAACGCAGAGTGTCTTAGCTGACATGATCAGAGCTTTGCAAAGCCTCAAGGAGAATGAGAGGTTGATTACAGTAATATTATGAATGTTCAAGGGACATTTAGAGACAGCTGGTTACCCCAGAGCACAAAAGGATCTGTCCTGAGCTCTGAAAATTGCTGCTGAAGTGAGTGGGTCCTGACCACAAAGGAAAAAAACTAACGTTTCTAAGGAAGAAATTAATGTTGGATCCAGCAAAATTACCTTCCCAATTCCTAATTATCACTCTTTTTAAGCCAGAGCTTACAATAATTATGAATCTGGTTAATCATCACCCTTGTCTTTCCTCTTCACTCTTTCTTGCTCTTGTAAATTCTCTAGTAATTTTTCCTAGTTAGTCACCAACAAGATGAAAAGGATGATTTATTAATCTAAAATGCCAGAGAAATCACGCAACATTTTGCTCCTGAAGGAGGGTAAAGTTCTTACACATCTCCTTAGCACCACAGTTAAGAACTAAAAATTCATTATCACACTTGCCTCCATCCATACCATAAAACCAGAATCTCTCCTTGTTTATACAAGAGAGTAAGGAAAGATAGGTTTTGCTGTGGATTGTTCCAGAATATAATAGGAAATAGTTATTTTTATCCTATTTGACAATTTGCGTAAGATGACTCCTGAAGAGTTAGCTGGTTGGTTTCCCTCCAGTTTTGATCTGAGATGCTGGAACAGAGGGAGCAGCAGCCCACACACCAAGCAGATGAGCCTGCCAACCTCATTACCTCTGCTGCAGTATTAGTGGGAGCAGAACCACTCACCCTACAGCCTGCCCTGTCCTGCTACGCTTGGGAACTGCCTCACAAGGGGAAAGAAATACAATCAAACCAAGAGATTCCATTCAGTAACACTGTCATTTCAGAAAGTATCTCAATGTCTCTCTTTAAAGGGGACTTTACGTCAGGGGCAAACACCTTGTCTTCCAAGTCCTTCCCAGATACATTCTCCACGACTCATATGGGCTCCTGAGGGCCAATGCAATCAAAAGGCAAGGAAAAGGGGCAGATTGAAGACAAGGATTTTATTACAGAAAGGTCTGTTCATGTGTTTTCCTTTAGCCACATCCAGGCTGACCTTCCAGCAACTCCATGCCAAGTCCCAGGCACAGTCCCGCTTTGGGCTCCAGATGAACCTGCAGGTTGTGCCATCAGAAACCAAAGCAGCACAAAACCTTTGGGAATCTTCTTACAAATCAGGCCAGAATATCAACTTATTACTGAAACTGGGTCAGTTCCACCTGGTTTCGGGTTTCAGTTTACACAAGTCCCAGATTAACAGGAAAGTTGACATGACTTTTGTAACAGCACGTCCTTGCTAACTGCAAGAGTGGAACACCTGCCACGAAGGCCCCCAGGACAGAGCTAGAGGAAAAGTCGTGGAACATTTTGGAAGGAATGATGGTTTCTCTTGGTTTGCATTCCAGCCCAAAAGGGTTCTGCTGACCTGTACTACTTCCCATGCTCCCTTCCTGCAGGGAAGTTACCCCCGAAAAACTGAACTACATTCCCAGGTTTCATTTGTTGCCCATAAAATTCACTTGGTTTTCTGCCTGACATAGATGAATAGCCCTTAAAAATCCAGTTCAAATCAAGCACAGTGCACAGGTATACACTTAACATGCTCGCTGTCAAATTTTGGCATGAACATATTTTTTATTTTCATCCTGAAAATTCTTTTTGATGGGTTTTAATGTGCTTTTCTGGAAGTCAGAATTATTTTCATTGCCTCTCCCTCTTTTCTCCTCCATCTGAATTGTGTCTATGTTCATTTGTAAGGGAGAGAGATTCCCACTCTCCTTTTTCTCTTCTTTTTCCAGTTTGACCATGAACACATGAGATGCACTATTGCTACACCAAAATCACTTAGGCATGAAAATTCAATCTCCTTGCTACTCCTGAGCAAAATGGAAACTGGGTGAAAACACACAGCAGAATACACTGATCTTTGCAAATCTCCATATGCCAGAGTATTTTCCTATCTGGAAGCTGCTCTCCCTGCAAAAGACACTTAGTGATCAATTGACAAGTATTAACTGTGTCCAACACAGGTAGTTATTGTTCCAGAGCAAGCTATTTCATTTTTATACACAGTTTAGAAAAAAGTGATACAGCATACACTTAGGTGTACAAATACTGTTGGTTGACACCCAGGAAGAGAAACTGCAAAAAGTCATCACACAACAAACATACAAAATTGTTGGCAAAAAATCTGGCAGTGTTTGTGCTGCCCACTAGAAGAGTTCAAAACTCTCAGGGAGAATGCTGGAAACAAAAACTGTGGAACTTGGAAGTGGATTTTCATCATGCTCTCTACTTGGCTGGTCCTCATCCCTGTTCTTTTTGCCTCTTCCCTGTCAAGGCAACTCATCTCCAGGCAATCTGGTTTTATATCTCTCCAGGATATTACCTCCAGATAAGAATCAAAGCTCTGATCTAAGGGAATGATTTAATTGCTAATCTCTGCCCATTAGAAGAGCTCCAAGGTTAGCAGAAATTAGTAAACATTTCTGAATCCTGTATTGAATTTCGCTTTGCAGTATGCTCTGCTAGACATTATTTATACTTCAGGGAGTGCTTTCAGGCAGTATCCCAGCAACAAATAGAAGGAAAAAAATGCAAAGCACATTGCAGATTTGGCTGAATAAAAAACATAAATACAGAAACATGGCTAGTTAGATGCTAAAGACATGAGACGAGAACATTCTCTTCTGCATACGCATTTTTTGTGGAAAGACTCCTTTTGAATTACAGGTTCATGACTAGGTTTTGAAATTCATCCATAGCTAAGATCATCCCTGATGGAGGTAACTATTTAAAGGAAAAAAAAATCACCGTTATTGGTATATAGTTTCTATAAAGAAGAAAACCTTTCCATCAAAAAGACTCAGCAAATTATCTAAAAACAATCTCATTATCTCATCCATCACTCTGGGCCAGGCTCCCAGCTGGTGTAAGTCAGCACAGCCTCACAAAAGCCACGGGAGGATGCCAGTTGACACCAGCTGACAATGTGGCCGGGAGGTCTCCTCCTGCATTGTCAGCTTCAGCACGGTTTTATCCCAGCCCCACCAGAGTGCCCGGCTCAGCTCTCACCACCTCTGTGGAGGGTATCTCCCAGGGAGCACTCTTTCTTTCCCTGAGCAGCTGGTGCAGCCACAGTGTTTTATTCCCCTTCACAAATCCTGCCCTGCCGGCTGCCTCCTGCTCAGCTCAGTGTTTTGGGGCAGCCTTACTCTGGAGCTCTTACTCTTCACTGATGCCATGGGGATGAACGGCTGAGGAAAACTAAAGGAGACAGGAGAGCGCGGTGCTGCTCTGGGAATTAAGGCACAGTTCTCACCTAAAATCAGTGCAGGCAAGGAAGCACACTATGGAAGTTACTGCAGTGCCGAGGAATTCAAATGGCCAGGTACAGTCACGCAGATTTACCTGCGTCCAGCATTAACCCCACGCATATTGTATAGGTAATATCCCAAAAGCAAAGACAGCTATGCACACAGAGACACACACATGCAATAGTTTGCCATTTTCTTCTTCTAGGTACAGATGGTTCTTTATATTTAATCTTAACTGCAGCACAGAATTCTCTTGTACCTTATTTGCTAAATTATTGAACTGCTGTCCAAGCACAAAGTCCATTGTGCATAAGGACTGGCATATGCATGGAGCTTTCCATAAGAAACCATGAGGAGCAGCTATGGACTTGTATTCCAGTCCAGGAGCTGAATGCGCAGGAACTCAAAGATCTAAGGATCAATCAATATAGGCTCATGTTGGCAAGATTCCAGGCTCTCCTGTATACATGTCCAACCTGACACTGGTTAGTCCTGAAAGGATTTCACCAGAAATGTAAAATGACAGCAGTGTCAGACTTTCCAGAGCAGACCTGCCAGCAACTGCTCCCATCCTGCTCCCGCCCCAAAGAAACCAAAAGCCTATTTTTCCAGCTCCACTCATCCTGCCTGGACAATGTGTACTAGATTACAATTATTCACCAGGATGCAACCACTGTCATGCATCACTCTGTTACCAAGTACTCATAAATCCTGTCCAAGAGCAGACAAGCACATGTGATTCCAGAAAATTCATAAGGCATGGTCAGCAGGACCTTTTTTCAGAAGCTTAGTTACATTTTCAAAGGGACATCATAGAATATAAATTGTTCATGTTCACTCAGAAGTTATTTTATGTATCGCAGACACACATTGGCTTTTCTTTTTGGGTCAGTCTACTGATAATCCTTGTAAATAAAAAGCACTAAGAACAAAATACTATTTATAGTCTGGTCTTTGCTATTTGCTTTAGAAACAGCTCTCCACCAGGAACTCTAAAAGCCAATGCATTAACGTGCACTGGCAGATGGCTGAGCTGCTTCTTGCTCCCTGATAAGAGCTCAGTGCACCAGCAGCCCAGGCAGCACTGCAGGTGACATGGAAGTCCAGCAGCCTCTCCACTGACCTGCTCGCTCCCCTCATGCCTGCACGACACACAACACACCAAATGATACTGCTGCTCCCAACACCAGCCTCTACGGATTCTGGGAAGGTTAGCAACAACAGCTGAGAGATTGTTCCAGAAGTAAAATCCAGAAGGAAAGCATGGGGTGAGGTCAATATTTGGAAAAGCTTTTGTTTAAATAATTCCATCAACCTTTATCTGAGCAAAACAAGATCTTTCAAAATAAGCCCTTTCATGCTTATGTGAGAAACACCTGCCTGAGGCCTTTGGCTGCTACACAAACCCACAGGCTCATAACCAGCACTGCCCTGCCAGTGCCAAGGAGACTGCACTGCCGTAAGGTTTTTCTTTCTCTTCAGTGTCAAACGAATCCTTCAGGTGCCCTTCCAAGTTGGTTTACAAGTGTCAATATACTACTGAGCTCTCTCTCCTTAACCACTTGCTGTTGTTAAAATCAGTCACTGATTTTCAAGTCTTGGATAGCTCAGGTACTGGATACCCATGAAACATTCTGCAAGGGCTTATTCTCAGTATGTTCTATCAAAGCCAAGAAGAAACCAAAACTTTATTCTCTTCAGTTCTAAATCATTGTAGTTTGTCCTTTTTTATTGAGTTGAGATCTGAAACTTCACTCTCAGGGTGCAGATTTTTTTCTGCCTTTAGTGTACACACAGAGTGAAACAGAAACTTTGCTGTGAGATGCTCGACAGCAGCGACAGGCAGGTGTGTGATACCTGAAGTGTACTAGAAGCAGGACCTTACTCTTCACTTTTCTGGTGGGTTGTTCTGCTGACTCTCTGCACTGGAGCTGTGAGGGGAACAGCTCAAATATCAGGGCTAAAAGGGCTAATTAGCCTCTCATATAGTACCCAGAACTTTCCCATTGCAAGTTTGAATTTTTTAACCTTAAGAAATGGGTATTCCATTACATTAACAAGAAAAACTCTTTAATAGCATAACTTCAAGAGCTATTTCAATGCTTTTCCCTTTTGCTTCTGGAGAATGTAGGTCATTGGCATGAATAGCAAGCCTTGTTTGTGCAACAAGGACAACTAAGGAAAGCTGCCCAACAAATGCAGCCTATGTACCTGGATTCCCTTGGAAGGTTCAGGAATACTGTGTTGTGCAACACCAGCAAGTGTCCCAACCAACGCACGGCCGCTTGGGTGAAGCTGGAAAAGGGAGGCACAGCTTTCCCTTCCTGCACTAGGAAACTCCTCTTATGTCATAAACTTTGAAGCTGGTCTCAATTCATGTACCAGAGAACTGAGTCACGGACCTTCTGGTCATGTGGGTGAACCCAGAGGATAAAAGAGCAACATACAAATGAGCAGAAAAGCGAGGAACTTTAGCCAAGTGCTTTTTACACTGAATTAGCCAACTGAAGAAATGGAAGGTTTGGGAGGTGACAATTCTCATACTACCTGAAAAGAGCCCCCGAGGCGGCAAGTGCGGTACCCCTGAATGTCACAGCCCCTGGCTGAGCGTGAAAATGCTGCTAAACAACTGAACTGTTTCTGAGGGCTTTTGTGAGAGCTCGATGCCCCAAGGCGTTGCACAACAAATCTTGTTAGCTAATGGTCCTTGATAGACGAAATCTAACACTGGAGGATTTGTGAATGAAGCATCTTGCTCAAACATGATATCTGTTTGGCTCCTACAGAGCAGGTAGAATTACCTGGTCTTCCAACACCCCTGTCCAAAGCACCACAGAGAGCAAGGACAGGTGAAAGATGATTTCCTGCAGTGGGATACCTTACTTGGCAAAGAAGGGATCGGTTACCTTCTTCTCATATCAGTAGCAGAGTGAGTTAGGTCAACATGAATGGCAACCAATCTGGTTGTATATCCCTTCAAATCTGGATTCTGATTGAAAATTGAGTTCCCAGATGATTTGTTGGTTTTAAACCAAAAAACACTTCACGTTCTGGTTTTCATGGTACATAGACCACGTCAACGACACTGGTTATCAGCTGCTGTGCTGACAACAGTGGTTTTTCTATTACTGTTATATCAGACATGCTTTACCTGAGCTTTCCTCCAAGACATTGTCCCATCACAGATTATGCTGAGCACCATCTCCTTCTTTGCTGTTTAAATATTTCAGTCTCCTGATGGAACGTGGGGCCATTGTGATTCTTTGTAGAACAGAGTATCAGACTCCAGCTCCAGACCTCCCTTCTTGCCTATTCACTCTCTACCTTACTTAACCGTAAAGGAATTAAGTTTCACTTAAATTACAGTAAACTAAAATGAGTGCAAGATGGAAGGTTTGCTGAAGAGGCCCTTCACAGCTTGCAGAAGAATGTGGACAGAAGATGCTTGCACCAAGGGAGCGAGTACACAGCCATTAGTCAGGCGGCATAACATGCCCATGGCTATTCTACTTTGGAATGCAACAGCTTCCATCTTGGAGGTGAAAAATAAAAAAACTGTGCCTGTTCCTTTGAAACCTTTCAAAATAGGACAGGGGGACAGCAACGCGTGAGAGTTTTGTAAACTGCAAGACACTGAAAGTCTTTTGATTTATCTTGTCACTGACATACTGCAAGAGGGAGACAACCACAGGCAGTCCTTAGATACCACTTATCCAAGACCTCTGGAGAAAGAAATGCTGCTGTCAGAAGATGGCTGGTCTTGGAGATGTGGGAAGGTGCTCATGCCCACAAAGGACCAATGTCTAAGTCAAACTGGAGTGTTATTCAGTAAATCTTGACTCCAAAGGTGGAACACAACTACTACTGCTTCAGTGAGGGGTGAAATACACCCAGAGAAAAGTGATGGTGCAACAGCCAGTGAAATGTAGGGGTTGTAGAGCCCAGAAGAACCTCCTGACATCCCCCAGCATGACTCTGTGCATTACCAGCCACAGGCTTTCACACAGCAGTTATAGTGCCTGATCCCATGACGATCAGCTGAATTAGAGAACACCTTTCCAGAAAGAGCCTGTCTCGACTGAAAGAGGACAGTGACAGAGGTTATTGCTAGCACAGCTCCAGAGTGCAGCTGCTAGAAGCCTGCAAGTGCCTTTCTGGGGAGAGGCAAGGAAAGATGACCCAGCGGACAGCATATCTGAAAATATACATTGAACAGTGCCAGGAGTACCACGGCTCATCCTTTAACCAGAACCTTGGATATGCAATATAAACCTCTCCTCAGCCCTCTCTCCCTGCACCACGATTAGGCTTTCAAGCAGTGCTGCAGCACTGCATGATGCTAAGCCAAGTCTTGGCAGCACACAGCATTCTTAGCACTAACAGCAAAGAATTACAGGTATGAAAATGTATCAAATTAAAAAAACTATGAGTAATGTTTATTCAGAAGAAAAATAAATACACCACACTGTGGGAAAATGTTTAAATATGCCTCTGAATAGAATCTTCAGCAGCAAAATTATTTGCTTTGACATTGGAATTTGTTTTAGGCTGTCTAAATAATTCAAGTACTTTCCTTATATTACTTCTCCTCAAAGTAAGAGTTTCATGTTTATTATTCATTACTCAGGTGGGGAGCTCTGCTTGCTACAAAAGTAAATGGAACAACCAACTGCAGTAAGGTGAGATCTGGGACCCAAACGTGGTTCATGAGCTTTGTGCTAAAACACATTTCCCACCTAAGGAACAGAATGATAACCTACAATCACTAATGCGGCAGGAAAAAACTACAGTTCCTTCCTCAAACAAGATGAGACTACTAAAGTAAAACATCCCAAGTTGAGATCCTTTTTGTCCACCACTAATCTGCCACCAAAGCAAGCTGTTTCTGATCCCGCTCAGCACAGCCCTGTCCAGGTCAGTCATTTTCCTTGTCATACCAAACACCCCCTGTGATGAGAACTGCTGTAATGTAAGGCAGCAAAATTTAACACATATCCTCTCTGTGAGCAGTTCCATTAAGTCAGTACATTACTATCCTCAGGAAGAGTTATATGATCTGCTCTCTGTCCACCTGCATGAACTACTTCATTCCCTTGTTGCTCAGCTCCAAACCTGATCCTGCCCTGTGCCTGACACGAAAGGTGTTCTGCACCTAACACAACCCCAGAGCCGGAATGGAGAGGAGAAAGGGCACCCTGTGCTTGAGAGCCACCCTCATGAGAATCACAAATGGAGCAGGTGATACCTTTGTCTCAGCATGGCTGATTTCATAAACCTGATTTGACACCTTATGAGGTGTTGGGTTTAAAACTGTCCTTGGAGCTCAGATTTCACCACCAGAATGTTCAGCATATCTTAAGCTTTTTTTCATGCTTGTCCCACACTGCCAAAGCATTTTGTTCAGAGGTCAGAAATGTGGGCACGCTGCCATAAAAGTGAGGAAATCATTTACAGAATGCATAAAAATTGCTCTGCAGCGCAGTGCCTCAGAGCTGAGAGGACATGACGTAACCTCTTTGCTGCATAAACCAGTTTGGTTAACGTACAGCCTTTAACGTGCAAGAATCAAATGTTTTAAACACAAAAGATCCAATCAAGTTTCATTTCTCTGCTGATAAGGGTGGAATGCAGCAGGAGACAGCAAGTGTTTCAGAGAAACTGTATAGTTCCAACATTCATTACTATATGACAACTATCTCCACCTACCGCATTCCTCCTTTCCAGGGCAAGTGAAATGTTTTGCACACCTCCAAATAAAGATGTTTTGATGCAGAGCTTAATCATTCCTCTGATTTTTTGTTTTTCAAATCTGGAAACCAACATCATTACCAATCACAGAAACCTAATGAAAACCACTTGAACACAGCCAAAATGGTTAATAACTGATGAGACTGAGGAGGTGAGAAATGGAGTGAGTACAACCTTGTAAGTAAAAGAGACTCCTGGGATGGAATCCCCCTGCTGTGGGCAGTGCTTACCAGCCAGGGCCTTGATGCGGGAGCGCTCAAACAGTCGAGCAGAACTGTTCTCATTGTCCCAGTCGTCGACATCCCAGCGGTTGTTGACATCACTGTACTGCTGTTGGATTTCAATATTGTCATAATCTGTCGCTACCGTTGTCGTCATCCTGAGCCTTCTTAACCTCTCCTCACCATCAGATTTCTCTTAAAAACCTCTCTGAAAGAAAAGGACATAGTAACAATGATTTAGACAATATACATATAGTGGAAGAAAGTTGTAACGTTCAAGCTCAAGACTGCTGGTTTCAAAAATCAGTGGCTTTTGCTTGAAGCACAAGCTCAAGAACAGTTGAGGCACCAAGCAGACCACTGGAGAATAAATGAATGACCCAATATTCTTTAAAAATTACTCCACAAAAGCCAGCAGCTTTGCTGCATACACATATCCAGAACTGCCATGTTCAACTCCACAAAACAGAACACATATGGAGTGGTGCAGTTAAGACACTGTTCACAACTGTTATTTTCAAAAGCAGCCAATAAGCTTTACAGACCTGTGAGTGCTGGGTAAAGCATATGGAGCTGTGGATAACTCAGCTAAGAAAAGCCTCAAGCGCAAAGACAACCTCAACACCTTTACAAAATGGTGTAAATACTGATGGGAAAAAAAATGCAGATTCTTAAAAAGCCACATAGGCATTTGACCGGCACAAGCCTTTTAACATGGGCCTGAAGAAATGTTTCCATCTCTGCATGCAAATGCTGACTTTGTGACTGGTCCTGGCAATTTATTTATGAACTAATCCAGATAAAACCAACTAATTAATGCATTGCTTTGAACTCTCCCCAGCAACATGGCACCCACCAACGCAGCTCTTAGGGCAAAGTTCTCCTCTTTCAGGCAGTTGGGTGCTATCGGCATATTTAGTATTTTCTAACAGGAATTTGCATGTATTTATCAGCTATGAGCGAGGCAGGCACCTCTGGGGGAGGAAGAGGGAGGTTATACAGGGATGTGAAGCGGGACTCCCGGGCCGGCCCTGAGGGGACACAGAAACGCACGGCCCATCTTTGTAAAACCCAACAGTCACCAGAAACGCGGTTAAATACGTTGCTAAAACCGAGCCTCTCACGAGGGCCGCCAGCGGCCACAGCCGCCCTCAGGGCACCGGGCTCGGGGCACAGCCCGCCCTCAGCGGGGAGCCGGGGCCGCCCTCACGGCTGGGGCCGCCCTCAGAGCCGAGCCGGCCCTCACCGAGGTGCCGGGGCCGCCCTCACGGCTGGGGCCGCCCTCAGAGCCGAGCCGGCCCTCACCGAGGTGCCGGGGCCGCCCTCAGAGCCGAGCCCGCCCTCGCCGGGGAGCCGGGGCCGCCCTCACGGCTGGGGCCGCCCTCACCGGGGAGCCGGGGCCGCCCTCACGGCTGGGGCCGCCCTCACCGGGGAGCCGGGGCCGCCCTCACGGCGGATCCGGGGCAGTCCCCCCGCGACGGATCCGCTCCCGCCGCAGCCGCCCCCGCTCTGGGGCCCGCCCCACCGGCGCCCCCTGCCGGCGCAGGGCCGCCCCGCGCCTGTCACGACATAAAGCACCTCGCGGGCGACACACGGCATGTCACAAGCCGGCTCTATGCCCCTGATCCCCAGACACCCGCCGGAATGACGGTTAATTCCAGTTAAATGCACGGAGCGAGCCGGGTGCACACAACGAGGGGGCACAGGCTGGTGGCAGCATCAGTCCCCACCTTTGCCGTGTTCACCAGTGCCCAAGGCAGAGAGGATGGGCCACTGGAAAAGCTGCGGCTCCAGCTGTCAAAATAAAAGCAGTGACCCCAAAATGGGGATGCACGGACATGTAATTTAATACGGATGGAACAAGCCGTGGGGTTCCACTTATACATGTACCAGTGCTGTTGAGACATAAACACAACTGGATCCAGAATAAACTCAGCTCTAACTTGTGCTTTATCGCTTCTCTGAGCCTCCCTGAGCATCACACAACAAAATCCAACCCAGATAAAGCTAAATTGAGCATGAAATGGCCTGTTATCCCACACCTATAGGGCTGGAAAACTCTCATCCCTGCAGTGAATGCAGTAAAAGCAGCGCCCCTTCCCCTGGCACCCAGCTCCCTTCCCTGGGATGCGGCTCCACGGCACGGGCAGAGCCGGGATGAAGAGGAGCACCTTGCAGCACTTCTGTGGCCAGGGGAGCAAACCCAGCGGGACCCTGACCCCAAAGGACACCCAGCTCCACGACGGGTGGCCACCACCCCCAGCCTCTGCTGGAAAACAGTTTTCCTCGAGTCCTGTGGCAGCTCTGATCCAGCACAGCCTGCCGGAGCCTCCGGGAACAGGGAGGGAAGGATAAACAGGAGCCCAGCAGAAACCTCCAGGCTTCTGCCTGCAGGAGAGGAGGTGCTGCAGCTGGGCTGGCCCACAGCAGCACATCTTGTTTCTGCACTCACGATGTCCCCATGTGACTCCAGAAACGTCAGCAACTGCCCAGAGGAACGGGCAAATTTTTCTGCAGCGCCTAAAGTAGCTGAGTCCGCTAGTAATGACCTTGGATGAAACTGTCACCCGTGGGATCAGCCCTGCATGGGGAGCACACACGCTGGAAACCCTGTGCGTGTGTGTAACACACACATCCATGTCACACACAGGTATCAGACACACGCTGAAAACTGTGTGTGTAACACACACATCCATGTCACACACAGGTATCAGACACACGCTGGAAACTGAGTGTGTAGCACACACGTCCATGTCACACACAGGTATCAGACACACGCTGGAAACTGTGTGTGTAGCACACACATCCATGTCACACACAGGTATCAGACACGTGCTGGAAATCCTGTGCATGTGTGTAGCACACACGTCCATGTCACACACAGGTATCAGACACACGCTGGAAACCCTGTGTGTGTGTAGCACACACCTCCATGTCACACACACACCTCACACACAGGTATCAGACACACGCTGGAAACTCTGTGTGTATAGATGTCACACACATAGATTTACAGATTTATTTTAACCCTGGCACCTGCAGTGCTCTGCACAAAGCACCCACCAACACCCACAGACCACCACAGAACACAGAGCACAGGGACAGAGGGAAGCCTTTGTCACTTGAACATCCCAGCCTGGCTTTTAGCTGAATACCCATCTAATAAAGGAACAATGTTTTCTGTGGAGAGCCAAAGGTAACACAAACTGCAGCTGTCAGCATCTCAAGCAGCATCCTCCAAGCCAACCCACGCTCAGGGTTTGATAACCACAGGCATCCTGGGATCAAGGCATTTTAGAAGTGGCAGGTCCCAGTTTCATTACCATTCCAAATCAGACAGTATCTAGGATGTCACAGAGGCACTGAGGCTTCTCAGCTGCTCCAGGTCCTCCTAAACTCACCTGCCCAGGCCTGGAGATATTAGCAGGGAATTCCAGGGATAAGGAGGCAGAGGGATGAACTAATAAATTGGAGCAATCTGCTCCAGGCACCGAACCCTCAGCACAGGCCACCACCATGGGCAGAGAAAGATTCATACATTCCCAAACCTCTTCACTGATAAAATATAACACTGCTGCTTTCTGCCACGGATACGATACCAGACTACCTCTTGAGACAAAAGAGACCAAACCATTTCATTTCAAAGCATTCTTTAAAACCTATTGCATAATTGAAGGGCGGGGGGGTTGGCATTATCTTCAAAAAGAAGAAATAGCTTGAAGAAAAAAATCAGTTACCAGGAAGAGCATTTTCTCAGACAGTTTTCAAAGGCCATATCCAGGGGTCAGACCTTTTGTATTTATTTTCATAAATAAACCAGATTCCGCTCTGTTTGTTTCTCAGATAATAGAAAATAAACAGTCTTATTCAGCCCATCTGAAGAATGAATTCATTTTAAAAAAATTCATTGGCTACTTTTAAATGCAATCATGTAATTCACGGAGCAGGCTGAGACTGTAAGCCCTGAAGTTCTGCCATAACCACACATCTGGAATTACTTCCTAATAGTCACATTTATCTTTGAAGTAAACAGTTTTTTCAAGAGTTACTATTCTTCCAAGAAACATGCTAAGCTGTAGTTAAGATTCATGTTACTCTTACTAAGGATTGTCAAGAGGTTTTCACGGTGTTTTGATTGAAGGAAATACATTTTGAACAGCAATGCCCCAATGGTCTCATTGCTTACGTAAACAGACACACAACCCAACCTCTTGCAGTTTTTCTGGCATTAGAGATCAATTGTGTATTTAACTCCCACTGGATATGTGACAGGACTGAAAAGGGGACACCTCCATCACCTCCAGGTTACCAGAGCACCTGGGTCTGGTGACAAGCGTGAGCACAACCACTGTGACAGAGATCCTACAGATCAGATAAGTACCTCAAAGAAGCCACAATTGCACACTTATGCCTCTGAAACCAAGGCTGGATGAGCACACAAATCAGTTCCATCACCCTTTTTGCAGGATACTTTCCCTCTCCTACTGATGGCTCAGACCATCTCATCAGTCCAATCAATTCTCTTTAGAGCAGTGATTATTATTAAAAAAGGGGGAAATCTAGTTAAAATATAACCAAACTATCATTTAAAACTGATATTTAAGCTGGAGAATGGAAGTCCTTCTGAACTCCCATCCATCGTCCAGCCACATTTTACTGTCCCATCAGGGTGAGGTTCTCACCCTAAGCTTCCACAGAGAGTTACCTGGCCCCATAACAGGTCAATAGGGACACCTTTGGAGAGGCTCAAGGACAGGTGCAAAATGCAAATACACATCAAACACTCCCACAAGTCAAGTCCTGAAGTATTTACAAAATACTGGTTAGAAACTGCAGAGTTATACAGAGCCCTTGGACTGAAAAATTGAGCTCCTGAGCATAAAGCTTAGAAAGACTGGAAAATGCCTGTCCCAATTCCTGGCATTTTGTACCCTGGAGCCCAAGGAGGTTTTTCCTGCCTCTCTCCCTCCTCAGACTTTGTGTGGCTGCCCTGTCCTGACAGGGCACTGAGGAGAACACGCTCCCTTACGTTCTGCCTTGTTGTTTCAGCTGCTAAACCAATCCCCAAATAATAAAGGCAGTAACTCAGCACGGCTGTAACTCCCTTGACCTCCAGTATTCCCTCTCTTGCATGCAGGATCTGGCTCCCAGTCCCATCTTTCCTTTGACAAACAGAGCCCCACTGTTTCTGCATTTTGCAGCCCCAGACAGCTCCAAGTTTTTGTCTCTGCTTCCCAAGCTGACTGTACTTTGTGGTGCTGCCTCCCCTGGGCTGTCCAGGCTCCGAGAGCCCAGAGCTCCCCAAAAGGTCACAGCCAAGGGGGGACACACTGTGCTACCAGGGACTCAAATGCCACAATCAGCATGTAGGGCACTTCAGGAATGCACAAACAAGGCAAGACTGAAGCCTCTTTATTCCCAACACAGGCTGGAAAAGCCTGCAAAGGTCATTAAAACCACCCAAGCCCGTCCTTCTTTAGTGAGGTCTGCTTCCCACAGCTCAGATAGCCCCTCACTTGAAACCAGTGACCAGGCACTCAGGAGTGCTTTATTTTCCTTCTGAGGTCCCTGGGACATCAGGCTCCACCTGGGAGGCGGGTATGTATTAAGTAAGCAAGGAAACTGCTCAGGGAAGTGTTTGTGCTGCTCAGTGTGAGCACAACCAGCCCCACAGCAGCCCCAGTGCTGTCAGCAGGTGACTGGGGCACACCCAGCACAGTGCACAGGACAGGGAGCCCACCAGACAAGCACCACCGAGGGCACAGACCAACCCAAAAGGACTGCAGATGGGTTATTTAGTAAACATGAATCTCTATTTCAAACCTTTCCATTCCAGCATGGACCGATAGAACCTTCTAATCTGATTCTCTCCACATGTAGAGTGCCAAGGTTTCACCCAGTTTCCCATCCGTTACCTAGCAAATCTGGATTCCATTTTTTCCTGAAGACTTCGGAATAATTTAATTGATATATAGCATCCTAATTTGTCCTCTGTAATCTGAGGTAGCTCCACCCAGCTGAGGATGCAACCCAAGGTGTGCCAACATCATTTGAAGTGCCTCCTAAAAACACGGAGGGGCAGGGGAAGGGTTCAGGTGTATTCCATCCCAGAATAGATGTTGCCTCTGCACCATCCTCTAGAGAAGCACATGCTCCTTCACCAGCTATAGAAATCACGAAAAGACTAAACCAGAAAAAATCTGAGATGCTTTAGGTAGAAAGTTGGCAAGTTTTGGAAAGAAGTTAACAAAGAGGAGCACAAAGATGAGACAGAACTGACCTTACCACACGCAACACTTCAGGGTGGAGCGAGCACTGAATCCCTCCTGGGACTGCCCTTCCTTTCCCCTCATCACTGGAGGAATGTAAACCACATTTTGCCAAGCTGCAGAGGGGAGGGCTCTGCACTCAGCCCTCAGCCTGTTCCTCCAGCCCTGCTGGCAGGGAACTCTGCTGGGATCCCACAGAGGTGCACGGCACACCCACGAGGGTTGTGTGGCCAAAACCCTACCAGGGCCAGCCCAGCTCAAAGAATACAACCTCTTCATTTCATTTTGAAGCAAAACACACAGTACTCAGCCTCCTTCCTCGTGTGTTTATGGCTTTCCTTCAGCGATCACTGCTGGGCAAGGGCAGTTTTGTAAGAGGACAGTTCAACTCCAGTGCTCCAGACACAGGGTAGTCCATGGCTGCTCAGGTGACATCCATGGATTAACCATGGCTTTGCTCCAACTCACAGACCACCTCTGGACCCAACACAGCCAGAGATGTCACTCAGCACCCACAAAATCTGCGGAAACATCAGCTGGGCATTTTCTAAACCTGCCATCCTGTTTTCAGCTTCTGAGTCAACAAAGACATTGCCACAGATTTCAATCTGTGCAGCTCTTGGTCAATCACTTTTAAAAAACACTTTCATCACCCTCACGGTCTTTCCTGTGTCAGTGAAAGACAACCTCTGGAATTATTAGGGTATCTGGGAGTGTCCTGCCATGCAAGTGGCTTAGCTGGAAAACACCTGGGGCACCAGCTCAGCTCTACAGTTTGTCTCCCCACCTCCATTCCTGCATCATTTCCAAGTTCTACATCCCAGTTATTGGATCTCCCACCATTTTCAGGAAGAGCTGCATTTCTGAGTAGAGTAACCCATCCAGAAGGTGCCATTTCCAAAGTGTGGGCCCAGTGAGGTTGCTCCAATGGAGGAACATTCCAGTGCCAGTTCAGGAGTTTTAAATAAACCTGCCAAATGTGCTATTCACACTTTGCAGCCTTGTCCTGGTGCTTGGCCATCTGAAAGCAAAGGCAGCTGGTCACTTTGAAAAGTGAGAAATGAGCAGCAAACCCAGGGCCTACGTCCTGGTGGGGACTGGAATAGCAGCCTGAATGTTGGGAGGGCTTTACAGGACAACTCCTGTGTGCACTGATCCCTGGGGTCATCTGCACACAGCAGCTGCTGTGCCAGCCCTTTTTCTGAGGAATACCACTGTCAGCAGGCCCCTAATAGACATGTGGAGAGAAAATTTTGACCATGAAATGGCTGATGTATTTCACTAGTTATCAATGGGCTTCCAAAGAAACTACCAAAAAAATTCCTTCCCCAGTCACAGAGCATTTAAAGGACAATATTTAGTATCCCCATGTTCTAGAAGCTATCTGTGAGCTGACCTTCACCAAAAGAATGTGAAAATACAGGGCAACCATCTACAGTGGTATTTACCTTTCTCTACAGCGGAACAAAACCAGAAGTCTATTTTAGTATTTTTTAAGTGCTCGCACAGAGCAATGTTCCCATACAATGCAGGTCTCCTTGGAAAGGAGTTTCCCCATGTTCTGTTCTCTACTCTCCCCTGACCCGGCTTAGGAGAAAAAGAGTGCCTTGGGGATCTGCTGTGCGTGTGGGAAGGGCTGGAAACAGGGCCACTCCTGCTGCCCCGGGTCCGTCAGAGGGTTGGCTCCCCACTGCATGAAGGCATTGCTGCAGGTGCAGAAAAAGCCTCCCATCTTGACTGCAGCCACAACCCGAGCCTGGCAGGCCGTCCCAGCCATCCGGAGTGCCCTCGGTGACATCACTGTTTATTTGGACAGTGCTCCAGCAAACTGGCAGTGCCAGGTGGCTCCCGGCTGAGGGGCATCATGGAAACAGCAGCAATCTGCCCTGAAGCATTGCTCAGGAGAAAGGCCCCACTCAGGAGCCCCTTGGCTGCACAGTGAGTGCTCCATCAATAGGGGTTGTACCTGCTGCATTCACTGGGCTGCGGAGCCACAGCTGAGTCCCTGCAGAGGGACAGGGACCAGGGGGTGTGCCACGGGCCTGCTTCAGCCACACAGCCACAGCGGGAGGTTTGTGACCCACCACAGAGGGGCTCGCACAGAAGGGCCCCTGCATTACATTTACAGTGAGAGCATCGCCCAGCCTGCCCTTGCTCGGTGTGAGCACAGAGCTGCCTGCAGGCACCGAGGCACTGACACTGCCATCCTGAGCACATGCCTCGCTCCGGAGAGATGCGATAGCTCTGACCTCCTTAGGGAGGAGGCTGCCAAGCACACAGGCTGAGCAGGCACCAACTGCTGGCCCTTGCCATTCTGTCCCCCCACCTTCCTCCAGGCCCCAGCACCGCCCACAGCCACGCAGCCTGCGGGGTCTGGGAGTGAGCCGGGGCCGTGCCTGGCGGGAGGGGGACTGCTGCCCACCCGGCTGCTGCCCACCCTACTCCTGCCCACCCGGTCCTGCCGCAGTGCCGGCTGAGGCACAGCCAGGAGAGCCTGAGCACACTCCAGCTCAGCAATCCTGCCCTGGACCCGAGGGACAGGGCACAAAAACAGGGACCAGGGGCGAGCTCCGCTGATTTCCACCTTGGCAAAGCTCCCCCAGGCCGGAAGCCTTTATGTAAGGGCAGGGAAAGGCTCAGCCACTCAGCCCAGGAGCAGCAATGCAGGGCAGGCCGTGCCCAGGGGCACCAATGCAGGGCAGGCTGTGTGCTGGAGCAGCAATGCAGGGCAGGCCGTGCCCAGGAGCAGCAATGCAGGGCAGGCTGTGTGCTGGAGCAGCAATGCAGGGCAGGCCGTGCCCAGGAGCAGCAATGCAGGGCAGGCCGTGCCCAGGAGCAGCAATGCAGGGCAGGCCGTGCCCAGGAGCAGCAATGCAGGGCAGGCCGTGCCCAGGAGCAGCAATGCAGGGCAGGCCGTGCCCAGGAGCCTCCTCCCTGCTTGGAGGAGGCTGCCTGATGGCTGACAACTGCCAGGCAGGAGGAAGGAGACAGAGCAGGGCTGGGAAACCGCACCCAGGGACACGCCCGGGAGAAAAGGATGTTTTCTGGGGGAGGCTTTTGTTCTGCACGCTGTTTATGAGCGATATTTCAGAGCCAGGCGGGCACGGGAGCAATGTGAAGGGCCGGCCGGGATGAACCAACCTGCTCGGCCGTGGGCAGGGTCGGAGGGAGCACAGGGAGCAGGGCCAGGGCGGGCAGGGGTTGCCGACACTCCACAAGGGACCAGCGGGCAGTCCCGCCCCAGCCCACGGCAGCAGCAGCATCACACCCACACCCAGGGGCTCTCACGGAGCGAGGCACAGGAGTTTGACTCCCCAGCAATGCCCAGACGATCCACCTGCTCTCCCACAGGGACTGGCTCCAGGTCGCAGAGATTGCCGAGCCCTCCGCGGCCGAGCCAGCCCTGCATTAGGCAGAGCTCAGCCCCTGAGGTCTGGACAAAGAGTGGCCGAGCAAAGAGCTCAGATCTGGATGGTGTGGTGGTCCCAGAGGAGCCCGCTCCAGAAGGGGCACCTCCTTCACATGTGAGAATCCAAGCCACAGCCTCTCAATGTCCAAACGTAGCACAGCACTGGACTGTGTCACAGGTACCACACGGATTCTAATTGTACTCCCTGCAATTAAAATAAACCCAGAATAACCTTTGTTTTGGTGAGATGATGTGAGGTCAGTACTTAACTGCTGGTGAGGGAATGCCAGCATTTCTCTGCATTAAGAGCCAGTTGGAAAGTGAACTGAGAAATAGCACAGTTTGATATGAAATACCCACCTGAAAACAGGGATGTTAAAATGGTCCTGCCAATCAGCACAAACTGCAGCAGCACTGCACATGCATATCCCTGACTGTGCTACACCAAAACATGGCCAAAGCTGTTCGGACAAGGAGCCTTCCCCAGGAAAGGAAGGAAATGTCAGCAGTGACACAAGTAAATCACCAAGCCAGACAGTGTATGGCACGATTCTATGGAGCCAACAAGATTTCTGGTTCGAGTAACCAAGCACAGCTTGAGCTGCTGGCTCCCAAAGAGGAGGAAATGTGTCTCATCCTCCCCAGGGGAAACGAAACACATCATCCACTCATTAGTTTCTTGGCAGGGGAATGCAGAGCTCCACATCCCAACTGGCCTCCTCGCTCCTGCACTGAACCTCCAGTGGGTTAGTGGGCACTGACCAGAGGAAAACAACAGGTAAAGCTGAGCAGACTCCCTGCTTTGCCAGCATAGAAGTTTTAAATGGACACCAGCTGTTACATTCTTTCTACATTCTTCACATTTTTTTTGGCCAACTCCCAACAAGACTAACAGAAACCTTTCCCCTTCGACTTTCATCTGATGCATAGATAAAATAGTCAGGCAAGGAAAAGAAATACAAATCATAATTGCCTTCATTTAAATGCATGCCTGCAGGCCCTCAGTGCATCCCTGCCCTTGAGATGGCTTAAAGAGCCTTAATGCCACCTAAATTAAGTCAATTTGCTATTCAGGACATTTGTGACCAAACAATTTGAGATGCATCCTGGGAGGAAAAAGCATCCAGGCCAGAATTTAAAACCCTGGGAAATAAGATGAGAGAAGGGAAACAAAAGCCCAGAAAAGCTACATCTGAAATAGCTCAGGTCAGTATTTCGGTTCGTTGATGTTTCAACCATGGTTGAGGGGGATTTTTTTATACAAATATTTTAGTGCACACCCTCACGTGCTGCCTCATGTGAGACAGAGATATTGATCATCCTGTACAGGATCCCCTGAGGACACTTTCCAGGTTTGCCATGTCAGTGTTGTGCTGCACATCACCCCCGAGACGCTCCTCCCAGCGAGTCCAGCTCCTACAGCCACCACAAAATCCCTGGCCAGTCCTGCCCAGCTGAGCCCTCCAGCCTGACCTTGGCTACCCAACCAGGCCAAGGCGTTTGCCAGGGGGCAGGACGAGGAGAGGGCTCCTCTGCTCCCCGGGCCACATGTGCCAGCTCCCCAAGAGCGCCTGGGGCACGAGGTCCTGTGCCTTATCCACAGCTCCTCCAAGTAAAACAGGCAAATTAACCACCAATGACACTCTCTCCTTCCAAATATCCCACTATTGTTGTTGGCACTTGGCTCTGAACAGCTCCTGGCCCCACATAAGCAGGACTTGGTTTGCAGGGAGCAGCACCCCTGGAAGGGAGAGGGGAACAGGAACAAAATAACAGCCATTCGGCCCCAAACCTGCACAGCCCTTTGTGCTGAGCTCACGGGGAAACAGCACAAAGTATTTCCACGCCGGGGCCTCAAACCCATCTCCCCAAAGAGCGGGGCAGAGTCACAAGCAAACAGGCTGGGACCATGCAATCGCTCCAGGTGCGAAGCCCAGAACCTGCCACAAACCCCACGGTCACAGCACTGAAGCAAAACCAAAACCTGCATAAAGCAATGCCATGTCAAATATCTCAGCACTATTTCTCTCTGATTTGAGTTTTTTGGTCTGGAAAATGGATCCTCAGCTGGCATGGCCCCAACCCAACAGCTGCATTGCTTTCCTACTTCCACAAACACTGGAAAAGTCAGCCAAAGCCTTGTTTGGGCTGGCAGACACCCAAGATTTTATTATTATGTACTATTAGTTCATAGTGAGAAATGTGCACTACAGGAAAAAAAAAAGTCTGGAGAAGCTGGATAATTGGGTACAGATGTTGAAGATTTATGGAGCTCTCCCCGCTGGACAGGATCTTACAGATTGTTTCTATCACCTGTTTGCTGCTTTTGGAGTTTTTAATAAGATAACTATGTGTGCTATCCTGGAAGAATATTCTAGAATTCCTCCTTCAAAAACCAGTAACTTCTGATCTCCACTTGTCTCCTCTCAGAACAATCTCCCTTCAGAGTTCCATAAATGCCACTCGATATTCAATTCATATTTAAATAAGATCTTGGCAGTTGTTTTCATTATCTGGCAACTTTAGAATGCAATCAGACTATTTCTTTCTTACTTCATGGCCCAGAAACTAAACCTGACACATCACACCAAATCCCCAGCAGTTAGAATTCATGATTAAACCTCTCAGTGTTCCAAATACCTAATAATTCCCACCTTTTTTCTATTACTTGGTACACAACATCTGCTGAACATTTTTGGGGACTGCTGCTCCTGGTACCCAGAGACCAAACCTCGTCGAGGCCAATACTCAGGTGAAGTTGCCTGCAAAAGCAACCCAGTCCCAGCCAGTTTGGTTCGTTAAATTAATTCTACAAAATACTTGGAAGGTGCAAAGTTCTGGGGCTGACAGCAGCCACGAGGAAAGCACAAACACAAGGAGTCACTGGCATTTTTCAGAAGTGACCTGTGATGGTTTTGCCATTCCAAATTACATCACAAGTGACTTTGTTCCACCAGCACAAAACAGCAAAAGGAGGTCCACCCCACTTGGTTGTTTTTCCAAGCTTTTCCAAAAGAGGACAAACCACCAAAAAAGGTTGTATTTCTGCAAACCAACGCAGTGATGTTTCTGCTCTGGCACCCAGCCAGGAGCACCCAGGCTCCCTCCTGTGTGCCCAAACACCTCCATTTGCCCAGGAAACCTGACATTTCCCTTCATCTTCCCCAGAGCTGCTGACAAATTCCTCCTGAGCCATGATTTCACCCTGCCCAGCCCGGGGTGACACCACCCAGGTCGTATGAAGGTCAGGACCTCATTACAGATTTAGACACTCAGTTCCCAGCTGAAAAAGAGTCAGTCTGGTAAATTTGGTTGGCAAGTCTCCGGAGATTCCATTTTTCCTACAGCTCTGAAATTATCAGTCACAGTTGTGCTTTCAGGGAGGAAACACTTCCACTACCCACTGACTGCACCCCTTGAGCAGCCTCGGAGCTGTTTGCTGCTGTTCCCAAGGAGAGATGGGGTGAAACCCTCAGCCCTTCTGGTTATGGTTCTCTCAAGTGTTTAAAGAGGGGCTCAGAAACAGTGCTGTCTCCCTCAGAATTTGCACAGGCCACCCAAGTCTGCTCTAAATTCCAACCCAAAGCATGAAAGTAGCACTACATTCAATTTATTGGGGTGGGGTGCATTCATTTTGTCGGGATTTGTTTTGCTTTCATCACCAGATTTGGGGCTCACCAGGTGCCTCCAAGGACAGAACTGCTGCAGCACAGTCTCTGCAACTCACCATTATCCAGTCCCACTGGCGCTCTGGTTTCTGGAGTCACATCCCTGCATTTGGAAAACCTCCCCCTTTTCCCTGCACTGCAGAAGACTAAGGCCTATGAATTGCCTGGAAATGAGGCAGTTCCTATGAAGGAAGGGAGAGACATCCTTCACTTGCCATCATTGAGCAAATTGGTCCTTATGTCAATATTATCTTACTTCATATACCTACAATGATTCTTTAATAAGAACTAGAAAGTACAATGGAGGGCAGTTGGAGGGGGATCCAGCCATGAAGAAACACTCACAAGCAAACAGTAGAACCTGATTTAGCTTTTACTTTTGAAAAGCTCAAATTCTCACAAATGTCAAATTTACACTTAAAAAAAACACCCCAAAACAAACCCCAAAAACATAACAGTCCTGGAGCCATTTAGAAAGTGCTAATCCTGATCATTTTCCACCTAATGACTGTTTACTACACGGCCCTTTTACATGCCTGGCAGCTCTCCAGATCCTCCTGCTTCTCCCTTCTCCCACACATCCCTCTGCCCAGCCATCTTGGGCAAGGACAACCCTCCGGAGCAGAGAGCTCCGCGCTGGCTTTGCAGGCTCTAAAAGCTTCCTTTCCCCGGGGAAATCCTGAGCCTTGTTTCACTTGCAAGGCAAAAACAAAACCTTAAGGCTTTCAAAGCGTTACCAAATGAGAGCACAGGGAAAAAAATAAAATAAAAAAAAACAACTAGAAAAGTCTTTTCTTTTGAAGGATTTCAAACCCGACGCTGGTTTGACAGTTCTAAATGCAGTGGGACCAGTTCTCTAAGCCCTACCAGGAACAGATTTGGGCAGACACAGCCCAGCATTTGTTTCAAATGCCATTCACTGCCACTTGGCATTTGGAGGTGGAACAATTCTTTGTGGTCGGATGCTCTCCCTGCTCCACGCATGGCCAGCTGTGCTTTAATGTCCCCCCGGAGCTCCCCCCATTAGCAGGACCCAGCGGAACAGCTCCTGGGGGAGAGCGTGGCTCCCCCAGACCTCACACGTGGTGCTGGGATGGCACCAGATGTGTCCTGGAGCCCTGAGCACCATCCATGCTCTGCAGGCCTTCCACGCACACCCACCCACGGAGCTGGCTACCACCAGGAAGGACATGGAAAAGCAGAAGGGGAATTTTAACTGAGAAGGTGAGGTGGGCACTGCACCCCTTTGCGATGGCAGCACACAGATGGCAGGGAGGACCCCGGCTGCTCCAGGAGGAAAGCAAAAGCATAACCCATCCAGTGCAATCAATATTTTAAATGAAATCAGCCCAGCTCGTATTCAAATCAGGTCAGCGGTAATTAAAGCAGCCTTATTTGGAAGAGTAAGCCCAGGAAAGGCCTGGATCAGTGCGTTTCTCAAAGAGCATATATTAATGGGAGCGTTTGGAAATGCGTGATGCGCTCATAAGAAGCTTTAATATAAACCTCGGGATTACACTATGCCAGCTTTCCAATTATTATACTCTCCACAAAAAGCCATGTGCTGAGGACAGCAAGAGGTTAAAGCACAGCTTGGAGCAGGGCTTTGTCCTTTCTCTTCCTGTTGGTTTCCACTCGTGCACCACTTGGGATTTACTGCGGCCGGAGAGAAGCACTGAAGGGGGAATTCTCCATAAAACACTTCTATTGGTGATGGCATCAAGTCATCAGCACACAGGAAGGAGCCTCATTGCTTCAGCAGGGACAGCAAGAGTGACCCCTCTTGCTTCTGGAAGGATCCGCTTGGTTGACTCCATCTTAGCGCTGCCCCCACAGCGCCTCAGCCATTTTAACTCCTCGGTGCTGGAGTTGGTTCTCCCTGCACATGGCTCTGCACATCAGGCTGGAGACCAGGAGTCTCTCTGCACACAGCACATGCAAGTGAAGGCTGGGGACAAAAACCAGCCAGGGAGGCAAAGGGAAGGTGGTGGATGAGCAGCAGAGTGTGGTAATGTCACTGAATAAGGAAAAATGCGGAGCATTGGATTGTCCCTGGCTTCTTTTTCCACACAGGCATCTCAGGGCAAGCTCTGCAGTGTGGTTCTCCTGAGAGGGAAACGCTGAGCATTGGCTGTACCTGTGCTGCTCCAATAACAGCCCCAGAGAGAGAACTCCCAGTCCTTCACCACACAGAGCTGGGCTGGGCACACACCCTGGCAAGGCAGGAGCACCAGAGCCAGGGTGCCAGGCAGAGTGCCTTCCATCAGAACCCAGGAATCACATGGATTTGGGAGTCACACTCCCTGAGCATCCCTCCTGCAGGCACACCCGCCCTGCTCCAGGGACTGCCTCTGTCCCAGAGACCCTCCAGCATGTCTGAGTCCTGCAAATCTCTGTTTGTGCTGAAAACCAGTCACCTCGTGTGCAGAAGGGGGAGGTAGAACAAATCACCAAACGCTTGTGCAGCCACAAGTCTGTGCCCACAGCCCCCAGAGCCAGCACTCCCACTGGAGCTTCCTCAGCTCCAGCACCACTTCCCAGAGCAGCAACCTCTGTACCCTATGAGGACTCCTGTCACTGCATCCCTCTGCCTTGGAAAGATGTCCAGAGAACAGCACACCTGCAAACCCAGGCTCTGTTTCTGTCCCACTGCAACACCACTGCCTGCACCCCCAGCACTTCCAGCTCACACAGAGCAGCAGAACAGCCATGAAACAGCAAGTGCTGTAAAATATTCCTTTCTGACATTCCACAAACCTGATGCAAGTTCCAGCCAAGGAGAGCAGAGCTTTCCCAGGGCAGCAGTGAACCAACACAGCAGGATCTGGGCAATAGACGGATCTACAGGATCCGTTTTGGGGCTTGTCACCCTGCAAGTGCCTGAAGGACAATCCCTCCTTCAGCTGTTCCACAGCAATGCTGGGCTCAGGAACTGCTGGAAAGGGGCTGGAACTGTAAAACCCCCCTGGCCAACCTTGATAAATAGATATTTGTGCTGACTACCACATTCTTGTTTACCAAATAAATTATAAAAACTAGCACCAAACCCAGAGTTATTACCTGAGCTACAAACATCAAGAGGAACTATTTAGTTGAGCAGAAATTTTGATTTAATCTGCCCAGCACAGACTGTGGAAGGACAGACCCAAACAAGCCATATTTGACACAGATAGATTAGACAGATGGCACAGTATCAAGGGGATTTGTGCTTGCTTGACTTTGGCATGGCTGAATTACTTATTAATTGCAGATACACAAGAGTTATGCTGGATATTTAAGAAAGATTTAATACCTATTAAAACTTCATACCATTCAAAATTATCACAGGTCCTGTACAGCAACACAGGGACTGTCTTGCAGCTCAGTTCTGCTGCACACTTTCCAGAGCCTATCAGGATGTATTTTGATATAGAACAGATATAAGCAGCACAAATAACAAGTGCTGCCCTGTTCCAGAAGCTTTGGGCAGCCGATGAATTTAGGGAAATTAACTGAAAGGCAAAGAGAAGTCTTGATTTAAAATAAAACCTGTGAATTGCTGGAGGCTGCTGAAAGGCTCCAGCTTCCCAAGGGAGGTGCCCACCCCTCCATGCCTCTGCTCCCTTCACCAGTGGCTGCTCTTGGATTCCCCCTGGTGAAGCACAGCATTACAAGGTGTTACTGGGGGGAGTACAGAGCGCGGGAAACTCAGCACTGGGGACTGTCCAAGCCTGTGTGACCCGTGGGAGCCCACAAAAGTAGCAGGAACACTGAACACTGATGTAAGACAGGCCTTCTCCCTCAGGATGAGCAGTTCTGTCACCCTCTGTGACCATCAGGGTCCATCCAGCAGCACCATTCCATGGCCTTGGGCCAGGCTGGCCAAACCCAGGCCCCAGCAGTGCTAGCTGTGGGTTACAGGCAGGAGGGGAATCTGCAGAGCAGGAAGTCACGGGGAGCCTCAGACATTCCATACAGCCCAAGGGCTGCCAGGCATCCTGTCCTTCCGAGAGGGACCCAGCAAGATGAGACACCAGGGCTGGCATTTCAAGGGATAAAAGGGGCTCCTGACTCACAGCCTCCCCCGGGCAGAGCAGGCACCCATGACCTCATCCCCCAGCCAAGGGGACAGGGCAGGGGCTGGGCTCCTGTACCCAGGTGCCAGCAGGAGGAACCCAGCCTCAGACAAATGATCAGCTAAAACAGAACAGTCACCATCAACTGCCCCGATGGAGGGTTGGGAGTTTAGAGCAGTAAATAAACCAGCGAGGGCACAGACTGGCGATTTGGAGAAATGGATACCCCATTTTAAGGTCACATCTCCAGTGTCAACCCTTTCCCTACTGATTTTTGACACCAAGTGCTAGGAAAGCTCAGTGTTCAGTTTATTCCTGGTAACAGGGGGCAGGATTGCTGGATGCTGAGTGTCCCTCACACACACTCTGAGCTGGGAGGAGCACAGCCTGTGGAGAGAGAGACAGTGAGACTGCACAAACAACACATTAATTAACCATTTCTACTGATGGGTTCACACAGCCTCAGCACCATTCCCTTTAGCAACAGAACTGGCAGAAAGGATTAGGAGAAAAGAGGTCCTGAATCAGGAGAATTAGGGCACGTTTGAAGCTGTGCAGGAACTACAGCCTGGGTTTGCCTGCTCCCCAGGCAGACCTCTTTCATCAAGACTAGCACAGCTCCCTCTCCTTCCTCCCCCTTGAATCTGCTACTCAACTAATCAAGGATGGTTTATGGGCAAGTTGAGGACAAGGGCTCTGCAATCTACCCCTCCTGAGAACAGCCTGCCATAATCGTGAGCAACTCCTTTCTCTTTCCCTTCCAGCAGGAGTCTCAGCATTCCTCATCTCCTAACCTGCAGTTTTGCTCACCTTTACAAAGTTGGGCTGGATTTTGTCAGTGAAAAATGAGCACTGAAGCCAAGGTCCCTTAAGCTATTTCGGACACTTGTACTTTCATATCCTCCAACAGAAAATCCAAGACATGGCTGCAGCAACTCAGGCACAGGCTGGCAGGATCATGGGATTTACTTGCTTGTAGAGACCATGTGCCCCCACACTGAGCGAGAAAACAGCTGGGGGGATGTCAGACAGAAAGGATCACTGACACCACTGGGAAGTGCCATCACACTGTCATGGAAATGCACAACCCACACACCTGGGCTATCCAGGGCTGGCACTGCCCACCCATCCTCTTTATCCATAGCTTTTCCAATGTAAGACAGAGGAGGATAACAATGACTGGAGACCAGCCCCGTGCTCGCAGCCTGGGAGTGTGCTCTGCCCAGCAAATAATGACAGTGGCCAGAATTTAATCCCTCCAGGATGTTACTGAATTAAAATAATGCACTTAGCTGCTCACCCAGGCACAACAGGGTGTTCCATGAGCGTCAAGTAAAGACTTGTATGCAGAGTGGTTAACAGGACTCAGGTAAGGGCACTGGGGGGCACTGAGGGCCTGCACAGCACTCCCTAGAGGGACATCTCACCACATTACCATCACCTTCCAGAGGGCAACCACTCAGTCCTGCCTGGACTACTGCAGGAGGGGCAACCAACAAACATTTCTGTACAGGTCTGAGCCAAGGCAGTCGCCTTTGGCAGGAAAGCAGGTGCAAGTGTCTCACCTGAGGGACCTAACTAAAGGGGAACAGACATGCTCAGTAACCCTGGCTCTGGTTACATCAGCAGGTGAGCTGGGCAAGAGAAAAGTCACTGGCTAATTGAACAGCACCCAGAGGCCACTGCAAAGCAGAACTGACTCCTGGGGGCTGGGGTATGCCCAGCCATCCCCTCTCCTCTCCTCACAGCATGGCTTTCCCTGGTGTTCCATCTGTGACTGAAATTCGTGCCCCTGCAGGTTTTCATGGTCTGGGCTTTATTTGGTTCCAGAGCAAGTCAAGTGCAGAGCTGTGACAGAGCAGGATGACTTGGTGCCAGGGCAGGTGGGAGAACACAGAGGGGCCTTCCCTTCTTGGAGCTAAAGGTGGGAAGAGCTCCAGAGCCAGCTGCTGGGCATGAGGGGGAGCATTGGAGGGCTGAAATCTTGCTGCCATGCCAGACAGACAGACAACTCAGATTTGCCATGGCCTTCCCTCCCCACCTCAGCCTGGCAGCCCATCACCCCAGCCAGAACAGCATTCCCCCTGGGAGAAATGCAGGACAAGCCCCTTAGGCCAAATATCACAGTGTCAGGGACCAAACTCATTCCGGTTCTGCCTTGTGGAATCTGCCCTGCAGGGAAATATCCTGCTCCAGCTTCTCTTCCAGGAGGACTCCAGCTCTGACAATCAACAGGTTCCCAGCTGAAATGAACTGGTTGAACCCAAGGTAAGCTGATAAATGTTAGTGCTGGGCTCCTCCCTGCAGAATGGAGAAAAGGATCTCTTTTCACTTGGAACTTCAAAGGCAATGAGAACAGCCCTCCCATCACTCACCTGGACCAACAGGATTATATGGTCCAATTAGATTTTCCTTTGCCCTATTTTTGGCTAAACAGTGTTTGCTGAAAGCCTCTCTGGCCATGATAAAAGGTGGGCATTGTTTGGTTCCTTCCTTGCCTCATAATATCATTAAGATGACTTTCAAACCACATGACAAGTCCATTTTTTCCCCCCATTAAACCTACAATGGTCATTCCTGTTTGCTTGTCCTTTGCCTCACCCTAAAGGAAATTCTCTTTTCCAATACCCCTTTTGTTGATGGCAAATTGAAGGAAGTTGCTTTGCTGAAATGGTATTTCATTATTAAATTTTACATTAGTTGATGCACAAGGCCATTGGCGGGGGGAAAACAAACACCTGCCTTTCATTTGTGCATTCCTGGAGCATGTAGGCTGTGGGTATCAGCACATTCAGACTTGCCAAGCCCTTGATCTTCCCACCAAGCCCAATCCTTGGGATGGCTCCCGCCCTTGTAAGTGGCCTCCCGAAGGCAATTAGTGGCTTGCTGCAATTTTCCGTGGTTGAGGGTTGAACCCACAGGCTGCTGAGGAGGCAGCTCTGCCTCACACCCCACTGCCTGTGCCATCAGGATTGGGATCAGGAGCAGAGCCTGGACCCCGGGAAATGCCCTTTTCTGCTTTAAAGCCCTGGGTTTATTTTCACCTCCCTCCCGCTCTGTTGTTTGCCCCGTCTCATTTTAGCTGCTCTTCACTTCACTTTGATCCTTTTCCTGCTCCTTTCTCTCTCCCACCCACTGTGCCCAACACCAGCACCACCTCCACACGAGGGCTGGAGGAGCAGGGTGAGGAGGCCCCAGTGCCCACCCAGCACCAAGCGGGCTGTTCAGCTCCTCAGCCAGCACTAACCAGAGAATTTCTCTATTCACAGCTATTTTTAACACTGCAGAGAGGGCTTACCATTTGAATATCAGAATTGTAATAGCATTTGTAAAAGGAATGGCCTATTTTTGGCAATGCGGTGGCTTTAGGGATGATTTACAATCACAGCACTGTAATACAGGCAGAGGCGAGGCTTGTGCTTCCCCTGCCTCTTGGTTCTGCATGGAAACAGAGCTGGGGAGATGTACCAGACACCACCGTGCAGCACAAGCACAGAATTCCTAGTTGTGAAGCTCCTCAGCATCCCCTGCTAAACCCAGCCCAGGGTCACAGCTCAGAGCAGGGCTGGGAGGGAGACACACTCCACACTGGGACTAACTGGGACAACAGCTCCTTTCTTCCCCATCCCTCAGCAGCCCTGGAAATTTAGTCCATAAAACCCCCTCCATCCCAAACTCCCAGCTAAAATTAACTACGGGCTTGTATAAAAATCCCCTGGGCTCATTTCTCCTGGTTTTTGCTGGGTGTCTGCTTGGGCAGATACTCAAATTACAAACTCTCCTCCCCCTTGTTGTTGACACCACAAGACAGCCCCTGGCCTTCCCTCTAAAACCAGTAACTCAGGAAGCCCACAAAGTTTGGTTTGTCTGGATTTCCCCCCACAAAATACAACTCGCAAACAGTACACTTCCAAACTCTATGCTAATCCCATTCAAATCCATCCCATCTCACCTCATGGAGAGTCCCCAGAGGCTTCCACAGCTAAAATGTGCCACCATCAGGAAGAGCCAGAGGGCAATAACTCCACACCAACAGACCCAGGATCATTCCTCAAGTGAAGAGACCTGGGTCCTGTAGTTATAAATCAAGAGCAAAACGTGCCAAGTGCCAGTCACCAAACACAAAGGGCACATCCTTTCCCCAAACACAACACTTTTCCCGGGAACTGGCACCCTGGAGGAGAAACCCAAACCCCAGGCCAGGCTGACTTGGTCATTCCACTGCTGGAGGAGCAGGAACCAGCTGTTAACACAATGACTTCACAATCATATAATCATTATTATTAAGAAAATACGCTGCAGGTGGTTTGGAGCCTCCCAAACCCACCATAATGCCCTGATTCCCAAAACACCACCCCCAGGATCAGGTTGTTCCCTCTGGCAAGTCACATCACATCTCCAAGGCAGCTCACTGACTTCTCCAAGGAGCAGCAAAGGGTTTTCCAAGTGGTTCTTGGTGAAGAAACCCCTGAGGTGCAGCACTGAAGGACCACATACCAGCACAACCCAGAGGAGCACTCAGCAGCAGAATCCAACCCCTGACCTCTGAGCCCTCAAAACCCACACTCTGCCCCCAGAACTGAAGGGACTAAATACTGCATTTTTCTCCCGGCACTTCTGCCTAAAAGCCAGCAGATGTGGAAGTGCTAAAACCATGGAATCACAGAACCATTTAGGCAGGAAAACATCCTTAACACCCAAGTGCAACCATTAACTCAGCACGGCCAAGTTCACCACTAAACCGTGTCCCCAAGTGCCACATCCACACAGGATGACTCCACCACTTCCTTGGGCAGCTGTGCCAGGGCTGGACAACCTTTTGGTTGTTTTCCCCAATATCCAACCTAAACCTCTCCTGCCGCAGACTGAGACCATTCCCTTCTCTGCCTTTCCCAGGCAGCAGGATGATGTCAGTCAAAACCAGAATGGACAGATTTTTGTAATGAACAAGAATTTATTGCTCCTGATGACAAAAATGGGAAGTCTCCTTAAATTTTAACTTAATCAAGGAAGGAAACCAGGTACAAAACTTGCAAGGCTGCTACTGTATACTGAAGCCACTTCAGAGAAGAAGAAATGAGGTGTTATATTTCAAAATTGAGTATTTTTTGCTACGCAGGGAACTGGAGCACTTTCTGGTTGGAGAAAACAAGATTATCATTTCAAACACTGGAAGAAGTGACTTTGCCATTTGCAAGGCACAAAGCAAATTCCAAATGCGGTTTGTTTTTACAGTAGTATTTGCATAATAGTCATTTATATGTATTATTAAGCACAGTTTCAGGACAGTTAGCCAAGGTGAGTGGCCCATCCCTTTAATCCCTTAATAACATGCTTGGGACGCAATGTGGAAATCCAACCCCCTCTGACAAAGCAATCGTGCTGCCTCCACAGTGACCATTTCCCAACACTCATCACCTTCAAACTGCACCATTTTGATCGAGCCGCAAACATTAAAAATGCATACAAAGATATTTTTGTCCCTGGTTTTATATGTGCCCTCCCAGCTTGCTCAGAGATATTATGGCCAAGCTACTAAATATCAGAAAGGAGATGGATTTTTCCCAAAATACACAGACACTTTAGACTTCTGCTGTGGGCGCCGGTCTCATGAGTTGGCTGAAAATTCCTGTCAGGCCCAAGGCTCTTGCCTGGCTCCTTGGCGTCCTGCCACAGCTCATGACAACCAGAAGTCAAAAATGCAAACAGCTGTCCTACTGTTCCAGGCCCCTCAGAATATCGTGGATGTGCCGCTCGGAAAACTGCCCTGGAGGTGACGTGGAGGTTCAGGGCAGTGCCAGGAACGTGGGGAACTTTGGGACTGTGCACTCTGCAGCAGGCTGTGCCACTGCAGCCCCAGTGATTCATAGTATTTTCTGCTGCTCAGCAGCAGCTGTAGCAACATCGCCGAGCCTCCACCTCCCCGTGGAATGCCCATGTGCTCCTCACCTGTCAGCTCTGCTGCAGCCAGCACAGCAGAGGCCTCGCTCTGCTCCCTCCCCACCGGCTCACAGGAAGGTCCCCCAAAGCCCAACCCGTGGTTTGGGTCAGCCCACCAGGGAACACCCTGCCCAGCATCTCCAGGTGCCTCTGCAGCTCTGCCCCCACAGCCGATCTTTGTCCCACACGCGGCAGCAGCGCAGCGTCACTCAGGATTTACTGCCTGATTAGGATTACTCAGACTAAAGACACAGCTAGATAAGAGCTGTGTGCTCCCTGTCACCCACACCTGCCCACAAGGAGGGATCACCAGCCCTGACTCCTGTTCACCGACATTTTGCTGTCTCGTCATGTTTTTTACAATCTTTACTTTTCTGACGTGGCTCAGAAACTTAACTGAGCAATACAAAATGACCTCAGACACATTTTTGTGACTATTTCTGTGTGAAGATTGTTTAAAACCCCAATCCCCAGACAGTGATGGTGTAAATGGCACAGCTTCCATGCTGGGATGCAGCTGTGTAACAGCCAGGGGTTTGGATCCTTCATACTCAAGCATCACAGAGCAAGAACAACCACACTACTGCAGTAAGAAGGAGCATAAAGGGGCCTTTCTTTCTTACCAGACAGTGGAGAACCAGTTGAGTTTAATTCCTAATCTGGCAGATAGTACAGATCATTGCTGCACTATGGTGACTTTAATACTCTTCTGGGAAAAACAGCATTACTTCTTTGTGGTATATATTAAACTCAAGTTATCTTATTCTTGTTTGTCTAGCATACAATGAGAATAGACCTCTAAAAATAACCTACTTCCCCCCTCTCTCAGCTCTTCAGAGCAGTTTAACTTATTATTAGCCGTTATTCGCATCCCTTACGTAAACTGCCATTTCTGGAAATTTTCATGCCTCCTAACACAAAATCTGAACGACTGGAAAAGACCAAGCTCGGTGACACTCCACTGGCTTGCGTTTTTTCCCTTTGCCTCTATTTACCTTTTGCCTGGGTTTGATGTGACCTCACTGCTGGAGCAGCTCCTGAGCGGCAATAAAGCTCCTTTACGCACCCAGGCGGGCGCTGGAAAGCTGCAAAGCTGGATTAGAGGGGCACCTGGGGTCAGGGAATCCCCTCGGGGGCACAGCCATGGATCCGCCACGGAACCAACCCAGAGCACGACCCCTGTGCCCACCTCAGCCTGGGCACTGCAAACCAGGACAACACAGAGCTACTGCTGGGGAAGTGTCCTCCCCACAGAGAGCCTCTGGGACCCTGGCACATCCCATGTGGACCTGATTCCTGGGGCTGGGATGTCCGTCCTGGCTGGGCTCCTTGGCAGAGTTAGACCTCATGGTGCTGCGGGCTGAGCCCATCCCCGGCTCACAGTGTGGCCCAGGAGCTGACGGGGCTTTTCCACAAATGAAACGATCCATTTGCCTTTTCCAGAGCAAAACTCGTCCTCAACTCTGCAAGCACTGAAAGGTCACACCTTTTTGTCCTGAGCCTCATGATTCCCCACCGTTCCCACCTGTGTTTCCCTTGTGTTCCTCCTGCGGGTCCCTGCAGCAGCACAAGCACCCAGGGGATGGTTCTTTCCGTCCGTACCTGCCCAAGCAGACTCAGCCGGGGCTCAGCACAAGCACCTGCTGACTCAGGAGATCCCAACCTGGCTCCCAGGGCCCCGCCACCCCCGCACTCGCCTCACACCATCCCATTTAGAAGCCAACTCATCCTCCTTCTGTAAGAAACTAATTTAGGCATCGCAGGTTTTAAGTTTAAATGGCTTATGCCAACAAGTAAAGCTGCACAGTCACATTCCTTCCTTGACACATTCGACACGAGGGCCGAAAATCAAATTTGCTTATTTTTGCCCTTAAACAAAACCATCCAGGGCCCGCAGTGGTAAACCACTGCTCATTTGAATATCCAAACAGTGGCTCTTGAGTCCAGGCTCGTGCCAAAAGCCTGTTACCCACAGCCAGCCAGGACACATCTGAGGCTGCACCACTGATTCATCCCAGGCAGCCAGAGATGAATGTGCAGAGCCTCTGCTGACCTGCACTGAGATAAAACACATCTCTCTCTCATTCAGGTGATGATGAGGACCATATGAAATGGCTTTTCCTGCTCTAGGACCATGGGGTGGTGGGGTTGTAGCAGCTTTTCCCCCCTCACCTGCAGCCCCATCCTGCTCTCAACCAAAGAGACCTAAATGTTCTCAAAACACAAATGGAATATATGACCAAAAAAAAACCCCTGAGCCCGCAGTCAATAATCCATTTTTAGGAAAGAATTTGTGTGAAAATGAGGTAAGTGATAACTTTGCAGATCTCCTGTTATCCACAGGGCTATTTCGGGAGAGTGTGACTGCATTCGCTTGTCGCATAGTCCTGCTTCCAATCTCCTGGCACAGCCCCAGCACATTCCAGGATTTAACGCACAAGGCTCGTTGGGATGCAGTCCCACTTATCTCCCAGACACACTGACTAACACTTTCCCACATAAACTGACCCACCCTTCAGTGGCAAGAGGTCACTCAGTACAATCAGCCTTCAAATGAGGAAAACAATCAGGAAAAGCTTCTGCGATGCCAAAAACACCAACAGAATAAAACACAACAGGCTCCAGTGTTTGTTTTATCAAAATTTAGCGACTGAAAGGCAGAATTTTCAGCTGGGGATAACCAGGGTAGCTCCACCAAAGTCAACCACATTTCTTCCAGGCTTAGGATCTGGCCGCCTAAAAGGATTTAAAGTTACTGTAAGAATGTGTTACTTTAAAAAAAAAAAGTTAAAAATCAAAAGGTGGCAATTAATCCTCTCAATTTTTACTACCATGAAACTGAGGAGAATTATTCACAGTGTTATGCTCAGAAAAAGGTAATGATATTTTACATTACAGAAATAAAGCAAGTGTTAAACTAACCAGGTTGTCTTTACCACCGATGAATCCCACAGGACAGGGCATCCCTGTTAACTTATGGAAGACTCTCGTGACTCCCTCACCAGACCCCAGGCACTAAGAAAGGGTGTTCTACTGGGTCACCTCCCGGTACCAAACCCTCACCAACTTCCACAAGGCAGATTTAGGCCCAAAGCCCCCTGCCCAAAGCACAGAGCTGGGAATTTGCTGGTGAGAGGCAAACCTTGCTTTGTCCCAGTGCAGAATGATCAGCTCCACTCTGCATTCCAGCGCTGCTATAAATGTGTGTGCCCCTGGCAGCCCGGAGCCACAAGCTGCCCAACCCCATCTGCAGGGGCTGCTACACATCACCCCAAAACATCCCCACTAAAAAGCTGTTTACTAAGAGAAAAGGCCCTTGGGAAGAAAATATCATCATTAGTTTAGCTACAGACAAAAGCCAAGGCTTGGAATGCCCAAACCAAAACCTGAGTGCATCCAAATAAACTTATCTACATTAAATTAGTTTACATACAGCAGGCAGCACCTTTTCCCTTCTAAGCCAAAAAAACAGAGGAACTACTTGCTATAATTAGCTGGAGCACTTATGGGGTTTAGGCACTAAACAAAATAGATTTTATGAGGGGGAAAAAAACAAGCATTTGGTGGACAGACCCCGAGTGTGCCCTGTGTTACCCACGGAGCAGCCCCACTGCAGCCAGGCTCGGACCTGCCCACAGCCTGAGAAACAAGATCCATCCACAGCTCCCTCACCCTTCCACACACAAGGCTCCCTTTTATCATCTAACAGTCAAAAGCAGACACTCCATGTCATTCCATAATAAATCAACCCATAGAGCAACAGGACTAACTCAGAACAAAGAGGCAGGAACTTACAGAACCAAAAGGTGCAGATCCAGACACACAAAGCCTCGTAGAAGACCTTGGGACACTACTAGGGAAAACTAGAGATTCCCAAAGGTGCCTGTAGGTCTGGCTTGGGCAAAATGTGTGCCTGGGATAAGCTGGGTAATCAGTGTAACCTTAAAGCCAGGGCCAGGCGTGGAGAGGAACCTCTGCGTCACCTCGGAGCACCTCCCACCCCACTCTGGGACTAACGGCCCCAGGGAGGGGGGACAGAAATAAAACTCCATGGATCGTGGGGTGGGATCCTTCCCCACCACCACAGGCACCCAGCTGCAGCCCTGCCCCGAGACTCACACACGGGCAGCACCCTCCTGGGGGGCTGCTCTACCAAACCTTGAGCATGCTGGGAGAACCAGAGCCAGCAGGAGAGGTGTGGGAGCCCCCGTGGACTGAGGGCAGGAGGGAGCACAACAGCCAGCCCAGCGCTTCCCGCAGGGCCACCTGGGTCACTTCACTCCTTGAGCTGGCTCCTTCCAACCCATTTCCCGTGTGCCAGCCCCTGCCCAGGCAGCAGAGCAGGGCTGCTTTGCTGCAGCTCTGCACCACTGGTTATGTCTCCCACAGCATCCATCCTCCCAAGTCCGCAACCCTGTATCTTCCCAGACCCCACACACCGAGCAGCAACCACCCTTTTCAGCGATCATTCCACCTTCTCACAGCCACGTTAAGCCACAGTTAACAAAACCAAACCCAGTGGTCACACCAATCAGACTGAGCTGTCAGGCAATTCTATTCCTGTCTTAAAAGCGAAATAGAAACACTTTGCTACTCATCCTGTTTAATGGCAAGCCCATGGCTCCTCTGTTTCACACAGCATCTGTGTTTCCTAAACACAGAAGAAATGGTTTTCCCTTTCCTACAGCTCTGGACACATGAAAAAAACCAGGAGACCAAATCCAAGAACATCATTCCTGAAGGTGTTTTATAGATCACTGGCAAACTGCTCAGCAGGTGTAACTCCAGGTCTGGCCACTTCTTCCAAAAAGGGACCAGCCTACGTTTGGAACCCCAGCAAACAGAAAAACTGCTAAATCTGGAACATTTACCTGTGAGCAGCTCCATGGCAGGGTATTTTTAGCTCCCAGGACAGGGTGTTAATGGCACACCTCTCCTGTTCCAAGGACATGACCAGCGAGGCTATTCCCAGCATCCAACAGGTGTGAGGCAGCATCTGCTGCCACCAGGACTTCCCATGGAGGGGCTTTTGTGTCCCGTTCCCACTGCCCGCTTCATGGGAGGGGCTGCTGAACAAATCAAACCAACTCTCCCTCTCCTTTTAAAGTTCTAATACTCAGCACATTGTGAATAAAAGTGGCTGCACAAGGGTGGTGCTTGTTCCTCTGGTGGCACTGGTGACACACCAAAGGGATTTCTGGTGTGATAAAACACATGCAGCTTGAAACCAAATACAACTTACAGATACATTAAGAGAATATATATATATTAAGTAATCAATTAATATGTTAAGAGAATGGCAGGAAAGTGAAAAGACAAGAAAAAGCAAGAACAGCCTGAAATTTTCACCACTGAACAAGAAAAGCCCTCACAGAGAAGAGGCTGAGAAAAACGTTAATGGTGCTGAAAAACAATGGCTCAATATAATCCTCAACCTCAATCTGTCCTTGGCCATAGGAGGATGTTCACAATCCCTGAGCACAAGGGTTATACATTGGTGCATATCTCTTGCTAATCACATGCATTTCAGTGCAAGCAGAAATATCACTTCCAGACACAACCCCCCAGCCATAAACTCTGTTATGAACTCAACCATCACCCAACAATACACATCACATTTTTTCCACGCAAAACTGGGTTTTTTAAAGACGAATAGCAGTAAAAAATATGTCTGGGACTAACAATACATGAAAATGACATGAAGTTGGACAAAACTGAAAAAAAACTGGCCTGCTTAAGTATGTGTAGAATTGATCTGCATCTCTCTGATTGAGCTATTGAAGAAGTTGGGGTCTACCGGGCATAAAAGAATTTTTCTTGCATCTTTCCTTTTTTTTTTTTTTTTTTTAACATGTAATCTCTCCAAAACCCCTTTTTCATTAAAGGAAGGCAAAGCCTCTAGAAGTCCAGCTGCAACTGCTGTAATGTTGTATTCGTGTTCATTAGAAAAACAAATTCACAACAGATCATTTTAAGAGCAATAATAAAAGTCTGACAAATGAAAACCATATGTGGGGGGAAAGCAAGGTAGCAGTGGTGAAGGCAGGCTGTGGCACAGGCTCTACAGAACAGTCATCACACCCTCCTGGCCACCACATGACTCCCGCTCCAACACTTGCTCCACCAGACAAGTGCTATGGGGTGACAAAATCAAACACCAGGGCATTTCTAGCATGGAAATACACTAGAAAGCAAGAGGAGGCAACTAGATTTTCACATTTCCTAACTCTAGGCCAGATTCCTGCTGGTTTAACTTGTAAAAGCTGCCATGAGCTTCCAGAGGGAAGGGTCCGATGTGCTGGCAGCTCCATCAGCTGGGAGCAGGAGCAGCCCATGGTGAGCGCCACTCTGCCTTTAGAAAATCCCGTATGGCTCCACACAGCTCCTACCAAGCGCTCACCACGCACTGCCAGGCTCTGCTCTCCCACCCTGCCCACCAAGATGCCAGGGGTGCTGGTGGCTCCTCGCCCTGACATCAGGCCACCCATCTGGCCCCTGTGGAAAACCATGTCCAGAGGCTTTCCTAGACCCAGGGAACAGCAAGCAGGAGGCCGGTGACCACAGCCAGAGGCCTGGACAGGATTTAGGAGCTGACTCATGGCTAATGGGCAATGACAAACTGTTGTACTGGTTGTTCTCTTGTGCCCAGATCAGATGACTAAGGAATTTAGGTGCCTATAGAGATTAACAGTCTAAATAACTTTTGCAGTCCAAGCCTTAAACATCTGCATAAACAGAGCGTCTCCTCTGCGCTTCACAAAAGATCTCCAGGCACTCCTTGCTAATGAAATACAACAATTTTACAAGTGATCCAACTACAAATACGAAATCCTATAACTGACCCACATGAAAAATAAATCCTTGGTCAGGTGACGTAATGCAAACGAGCATTGCAGGCCCATCCAATACAGGGGTTTAGCTGATTCCAGTTTCCACGTGATGAAGGCAAAAGAAGACATCTTCCCTGAGATGGTTCGCACGCTGCTGCACAGGGGCAGTGTGCTGGCTCCACATGCAGCATGAGGGGTTTGCCCCCCGATCCCTCCCTCCTGTGCAGGGCAGGGCTCAGGAACACGGAGATGCCCAGGGCTGCAGGATCAGTGCCACCCAGAGATGAAACAGCATCTCTAACGCTGTCTGCCACACAACTGCTAGGAGCTTCTCGTTCAGCCCCAAATGCTGCATCCTGCTTTGGCGAGTGTCGTTTGCTGCACTCACCCTGCATTACAGACAAACCCGAAGCGGGTGCTGTTCCAGAACCCAAGCTCCTCACAATTCCACAGTTATGCTACTGCATGAACTAACAAAATAGTCCTTTTTTTTTTTGCCTATCCACCACTGGTTGTGACACATGAGCCAGCCCACAGCCCCCTCCCCACAGCCCCACAACCACTGCTAAGTCATGGAGGCGTCGCTACAGCCATTTCTGCTTTACTGAAAAACAGAGAAAAACCAGAGTTGTGAAGGATAATATCAATTCTTTAGACATCACAGCTCACTGCCATCGCCCACCTTCCCAGCCATTTATCTCATCCCATTTTCATCTCCTCTCTCTCTCTCCAGAGCCTTCTGAGCAGATGCAAGCCCTTCCTCCTGCAATAGGCTGAGGAGTCCGAGCCTGCCCTGACATTCCCACAGGGCTGATATCGCTGGGAACAGATCCCCCCCATGCCATGCCTCCCCAGCCCCGGCGAGCATTGTTCCTTCCCCAAGATGCCTGTGAGCACAGTGCCGGACTCCAGCCTCTCTCCTGAACCGTTCAGCGAGCAGGTTTCATAATGCTCGCAGCCTGTCAATAGAGGTCGAAAGATGCACCAGCCGCTCCCGGATCTTGACAGTTTATTCCCTCTCACTGCAATCCCGCTCCTGGTTCTGAGCATGCAGCATCTCCACCTCCCAACGATGCTGGGAACAACGCAGGAATACAAACCTCTACTCACCTCTAAACAATTTTACTCACGATTAAGACATCAACATTACAAATTCAAAGCTCATCTGCTTTTGTGTTACCCCTCGGAGAGGAAAACCATCAGCTCTGGAATGAGCCGCCCGGGCCGGTGCCGTGGCTGCTGCAGTCTCAGTCTCTAGCACGGGTCTGCCATGTTTTTTTTGTTAAATCAGGCCTGTACCCACCGAACGGCACAGCCAGCACCGAACCGAGCCCACCGACCAGCAAAGCTCGCCAAAGCGAGCCCATCAGCATAGCCCGCCCGGCCGAGCCCACCAGCAGAGTCCCCCATCAGCAGAGCCCGCCGCACCGAGCCCACGCGTTGTGCTGCTCCCTTACTGCGGGAGCGGCGGCGGATGGCGGCGCTGGGAGCGCGGCCCCGCATCCCCGAGCGCGGCGCTCCCGCACACAAAGCCCCGCAGCGGGCCGGGCTGTCAGCGCCGCGACCCCCGGGCCGCCCCCCGCCTGCGGGTAGGGAAGGAGGGAAGGAAGGAAGGAAGGAAGGAAGGAAGGAAGGAAGGGGCATTACATGCGTTCCGTTCCGGGCAGCAGCGCAGCAGGACCGAGCTGTCCGCTCCGCACCGCACCGCGCGGGGCGTGCGGCTGCGCGGCGGGGGCGGCTCCGCGGGCGGGCACCGAGGGAAGGAGGGAGAGAGGGCAGGGGCGGCGGCCGCGGCCCCCAGGGACGGGCCGGGCCCGCAAGCAGGGCCGGGCAGGGCGGGGCCGC